>BRZM01000320.1:145645-161978 GCA_033238685.1 Lates japonicus
ATAGTTACATTGCTATGCCTTTCTATACTATGACATTTTTGGACCGTTTTTGATGTCTTAGCATACTATGACATTTTTTGACATTTTTTGACGCCTTACTACACTATGACAATTTTTGACATTTTTTGACGCCTTACTATACTATGACATTTGTTGACCATTTTTAACGTCTTAGTATACTATGACATTTTTTGACCATTTTTGATATCTTACCATACTATGACATTTTCTAACCATTTTTCATGCCTTACTACTATTAATTGGCGAGACATTTTTTGACACCGTATCATACTATGACATTTTTGACCATTTTTTACTAATCTTTACTACACTAAGTGACATTTGTTGACCATTTTAACGCCTACTATACCATGACATTTTTTGGACCATTTTCATGCCTTACCACACTGGACATTTTTGACCATTTTTGACATCCACCATACTATGACATTTTTTGACCATTTGATATCTCCTACCATACTGACATTTTTTGACTCCTTACTATACTATGACAATTTTTGACATTTTTTGACGCCTCACTATACTATGACATTTGTTGACCATTTTTAACGCCTTACCATACTATGACATTTTTTGACAATTTTTGATATCTTACCATACTATGACATTTTTTGACCATTTTTCATGCCTTACTACACTATGACATTTTGTGACATTTTTTGACAATTTTTCATGCCTTACAATACTATGACATTTTTGACCATTTCTGACGCTTTTCTATACTATGACATTTTTTGACCATTTTTGACATCTTACCAGACTATGACATTTTTTGACCATTTTTCATGCCTTACTACACTATGACATTTTTTGACGCTTTACTATACTATGACATTTTTTGACCATTTTTGATGTCTTAGTATACTATGACATTTTTATTTTTATATATTATTATATATTATCCTGTGTTGTCTATATCATGCCTTTTTCTATTTTTGCTGTTGCAACAATGAATTTCTGTGCTGTGGGACTGATAAAGAATTGTCTTACTCAAATAAACACTTCTGAACACTGAATATTTTGCCTGTCTGCTTAATATTGTATGAAAGTGAATATTTTTAGCCAGAGGCGGGGTTAGTGCAAGCACAGGTAGTTGGCATAATGTATTACACGCCGCCATTGTATAAGTTGGACATTTTTGGACCGTTTTTGATGTCTTAGTATACTATGACATTTTTTGACATTTTTTGACATTTTTTACACCTTACCATACTATAACATTTGTTGACCATTTTTCATGCCTTACTACACTATGACATTTTTTGACCATTTTTGACATCTTACCATACTATGACATTTTTTGACGCCTTACTATACTATGACATTTGTTGACCATTTTTAACGCCTTACTATACTATGACATTTTTTGACCATTTTTCATGCCTCACAATGACATTTTTTGACCATTTCTGACGCTTTTCACTATGACATTTTTGACCATTTTGACATCTTACCAGACTATGAAATTTTGATCGCCCCACTATACTATGATATTTGTTGACCATTTTAACGCCTTACTATACTATGACATTTTGACCATTTCGTGACATTCCGCCTCATACTGCATATTTTCAGTCCATTGCTACCATGTATAGGGTTATTTCTCACCTTCCTATCCCTCATTCTCTGCCTTTTATTCTTCCCTTTACTATACTATGATACTTTTTTTGACCAACTTTTGATGCCTTTCATACTATGAAATTTTTGGACCGTTTTTGATGTCTTAGTATACTATGACATTTTTTGACATTTTTTGACATTTTTTGACGCCTTACTATACTATGACATTTTTTACACCTTACCATACTATGACATTTGTTGACCATTTTTAACGCCTTACTATACTATGACATTTTTTTGACCCTTTTGATGCCTTTCTATACTATGACATTTTTGGACCGCTTTTTGATGTCTTAGTATACTATGACATTTTTGACATTTTTTGACTCCTTACTATACTATGACATTTTTTGACATTTTTGACGCCTTACTATACTATGACATTTGTTGACCATTTTTAACGCCTTAGTATACTATGACATTTTTTGACCATTTTTGATATCTTACCATACTATGACACTAATTATTTCTTCTGTGCCCATTACACTAAGGACATTTTTGACAATCAAGACTATACTATGACATTTTTTGACCATTTTTTAATCTTACTACATCTATACTGTTAACTATTTTTAACTTTACTATACTATGGACATTTTTTTGACCATTTTTCATGCCTTACTACACTGACATTTTTTGACCATTTTTGACATCTTACCATACTATGACATTTTTTGACCATTTTTGATATCTTACCATACTGACATTTTTTGACACCTTACTATACTATGACAATTTTTGACATTTTTTGACGCCTTACTATACTAAGGACATTTGTTGATCATTTTAACGCCTTTACCATACTATGACATTTTTTGGACACCTTGATACTCACTGCACTACATATTTTTGACCATTTTTCATGCCTTATCACACTATGAGACATTTTTGACACTTTTGACAATTTTTCATGCCTTTACAATACTATGACATTTTTTGACCATTTCGACTTTTTCTATATACTATGACATTTTTTGACCATTTTGACATCTTACCAGACTACATTTTTTTGACCATTTTTCATGCCTTACTAATTATGACATTTTTTGATCGCCACTATACTATGACATTTTTTGACCTCATTTTGATGTCTTAGCATACTATGACATTTTTATTTCTTGCTATTATTATATATTATCCCGTGTTGTCTATATCATGCCTTTTTCTATTTTTTGCTGTTGCAACAAATTTAAATTTCTGTGTTGTGGGACTGACAGAATTGTCTACTCAAATAAACACTTGAACACTGAATATTTTGCCTGTCTGTTTAATATTGTGCAGTGAATACTTTAGCCAGAGGTTAGGTTAGGTGCAAGTAATAGTAGGTTATACATTACACGTCGCCATTGCATGTTGACATTTTTGGACTGCTTTTTTGATGTCTTAGTATACTGCTGACATTTTTTGACATTTTTTACACCTCACCATACTATAACATTTGTTGACCATTTTTCATGCTCATTACTACACTATGACATTTTTTGACCATTTTTGACATCTTACCATACTATGACATTTTTTGACGCCTTACTATACTATGACATTTTTTTGACCGTTTTTGATGCCTTTCTATACTGTGAAATTTTTGGACCGTTTTTGATGTCTTAGTATACTTACATTTTTTTGACATTTTTTGACATTTCTCTTTTTGACTACTACTACACTATGACATTTTTAACTCACTATACTATGACATTTGTTGGACCATTTTTGTCTTCTTTACTATACATATAGTTATTCTTGATGCTCACTATATCTAAGGACATTTTTTACTTATTTTTCATGCCTTACCACACCATACATTTTTTGACCATTTTTGACATCTCACCATACTATGACATTTTTTGACGCCTTACTATACTATGACATTTTTTGACCATTTTTGACATCTTACTATACTATGACCTTTGTTGACTGTTTTTGACGCCTTACTATGCTATGACATTTTTTGACACCGTACTATACTATGACATTTGTTGACCATTTTTAACGCCTTACTATACTATGACATTTTGACCATTTTTGACACTCACCATACTCATGACATTTTGACACCGTACTATACTAAGGGACATTTGTTGACCATTTTTAACGCCCCCGCCTATACTATGACATTTTTTTTGAACAATTTTCATGCCTTACTACACTGACATTTTTTGACCATTTTTGACATCTTACCATACTATGACATTTTTTGACACCGTACTATACTATGACATTTTTTGACCATTTTTCATGCCTTACTACACTATGACATTTTTTGACCATTTTTGACATCTTACCATACTATGACATTTTTTGACGCCTTACTATACTATGACATTTTTTGACCATTTTAACGCCTCTTTACTATACTACATATTTTTAATTCATTTTTGATGCCTTTCATACTATGACATTTTGGACCGCTTTTTTTGATGTCTTAATATACTATGATGCTTACTTTTTTGATGGTATTTATATATTATCCAAGTTTGTTCAGATCGTTTTTTTCATTTCTTTTGCTGTTGCAACAATGAATTGCATAACGATAAAGAATTGTCTTAATTCAAATAAATACTTCTGAACACTGAATATTTTGCCTGTCTGTTTATCATTGCATGAAAGTGAATATTTCTTGAACAGAGGTTGTGCTAGGTGCATTGTTAGTTGTGTCTAGATTACCACTAGTGGCTGCTCATATTTTGACTAATCTTCATGTCTTACATCACTATGACATTTTTGACCATTTTGACATCTTACCACATACTATGACATTTTTGGTAATACCTTTTGATGCCCACTACTATGATACATTTTTTTTTTTTTTTTTTTAATTACTTGATGCCCTTACTACCATGATACTTTTGGACACCTTATCATACTGCGACATTTTTTTGACCATTTTGACATTCACCACACTAGATATTTTGAGGCCTTTACTATACCATAGACATTTTCAAGACCCACCATACCATGACATTTGTTGGACCCGCTTTACCATACTATGACATTTTTTTGACCCTTTTTGATGCCTTTCATACTATGACATTTTGGATCCCGGTTTTTTGATGCCTTAGTATACCATGACATTTTTGACATTTTTGACGCCCTACTATACTATGACATTACACCTACCGCTACCAGTAGTACGGAGCCATCCATTTTTAACGCCTTACTTATCAAGACATTTTTTTTGACTCGTTGATGTTTCACACACACACGAATTACTGATATTCACCATACTCATATATTTTTGACACCGCATCATACCATGACATTTTCATTAACCATTTTTAATCTTCAATACATATTATTTTGGATCATTTTTGACATCCATCGTTCACATTTTTTGACTTTTACTATACAATATCAATTTTGACATTTTTGACTCACTATGTTATGACATTTCTTTTTGGACCATTTTGAGATCTAATTACACATACTACTATTTTACTACTAATATGATAGTACCATTTTTGATGCCTACCACATCATATTATTTCAGACACCCATGTATATGATATTTTTGACTATTTTGACATCCACCACATGACACTTTTAATTTCTACTAGTACTATGACATTTTTGTTAATCTGCGCCTGCTGATACTAAGCGACCATTTTAACGTCTCACCATACCATGACATTTTTTTTGACCTTTTGATGCCTCTACTATGATGATTTTCGATCGCTTTTTTGATGTCCCTAGCATACCACACATTTTGCACTTCCAATTCCCCATACTGGTAGTACTTTTGATCCTGATTTTGACATCCCACCACACCATGACATTTTTGACCATTTTTCAAGGTCTCTGCTCATTATCAAGCATGACTTTTAACAATCACATCTATACCAATATGACATTTTTGACCATTTTGCACCACACACCATGATACTTGTTGAATCTATCTTTTAACCCCACCATACCATGACATTATCCATGTCCTTTACTTACACCTTAATAATTCAACTAGCTTGATGATCATTACCTCTATACATTTCGATCATTTTGATCCACCAAATTTGATATTTTGACACCCACCACCACAATTTTGACGATTTTGATTTCACTATTATCATATCATTGAATCATTTTTGTCCAACATACTAAAGACATTATACTTTGATGATTCACCATACTATTATACTTTCGAACTATTTCACCACACCATGATGATTTTTGACATTTTAATGCAATTTTTCAAGTCTCACAATATCACATTTTGACCATTTCTATTTTTCACCATGGATACTTTATCTCTCAGCATACTAAGACATTTTTGACCATTTTCTCACCATGGCAATTACAGCATGACGCTCACTATACTACATTTTGATATTTCACCCATCGCTGACATTTTGACCATTCTTTATCTATATTAATGTTTATATCTTTATTTTTATATACTATAACCTGTGTTGTCTATATCATGCCCTTTTCATTGTTTGTCAATTCAATCTCTTGTGTCGGACTGAATGAAATAACCATTCACCAAATAAACACCTGAACACCGAATTATCAACTGTCCGCTGAATATCAGCAGCAAATTGAGCCTTAGCTCAGAGGCCAGGTCAGGGGTGCAAGCAGCTATTGTTATCGTTCATATCATACGCTCACTGCATGCTTAATGCATCATGATCACTTCATTCCCGGCCACACCAGCCCTGATCACCTCCATCACACCATGACATTCTTTGACCATTTTCTGTCTCACCACCGCGAAGATTTTGACCATTTTTGACATCTACCATACTCATAATCTTTTGTTGACGTTTTGACGCTTCCACTATGCGCAAGACATTTTTTTTTGACTATTTTACACTACTGCTATCATACACATTTTTTTTAACACTTTGATTTTACTATATTTCATGACACCCTTGACATCCACCATACCATGACATTTACTCTTATTTTGGATTACTAATATTTCTGCAGTGCTTGATATTATATTACTTTTACTCAAGTTACTCATTAGATTACTTTACTCATTGTACAATACTTTTCTAATCAGAAATACTTAACCTTATTGGCAGTTTTACCGCTGTAAACTACATCTATTAACAGACCACTTTACCGTCATACCCTCACTCTGATAATGCCAATCATTTTTTATGCATTACTGACCACGGCGCACCGGTGTTGACGGTCGATGTAAAGCCGTTTGTAAATCACCTGATGTCTCTGTCCTGGTCTCAAAGAGCTTCCTCACGTACGATTTCTGGTGATCGCTGACAATGTCCTTGAGATTATGGACACGTCTCATGTATCATGGACAATGTCTCGATCGGGATTTATGTCTTCCTATCCTCAACAATAGTTCTCCGAATATGGACTGTTCAAAGCAATCGTGATTCATGTTAGGACGGGTGGTGACACCTGGAGGAAATCAAAGAGAAACATATGTGCTGAAAAATGATCACACCACTACCTATTCCCATCACGCTTAATCCATGAAAACACAGATTAATATTCAAATATTACAGCTGAATTCAAAATATTTAATAAACATTAGAGGGCTGTTTCAGAAATGAACAGTTGACCGTCATCACCCCGAAAACTAACAACAACAAAATATTTGGGAAAAGTACAATGATTATTAATTGTGTGTCTATATCAATCCAAATCACTGAAGCAGCCGGAAGTGTTACAGTGAACCCTACGTGCAATAATAACATTAACAGTTCAGTAAAATTTTGAATGTGATTTTAATCAGGTTGTTTAGTATACTTCAGTAAAATATTATTATTTTACTTATACATTATTTTTATATTGCAGATTACTTCTATTATTACACTTTTCGATATACTGAATACTGAACATTAAACAATGTCAGTGCTCTGTGTTGGACGGTTGATGTAAAGCTGTTTGTAACTACTCTGGAGGCCTCTGTCCTGGTCTCAAAGAATCCTCATTGTACCTAAGACCTCTGTGATCGTGGACCACGCCCCAGATCGCGACAATGTCTCTGAGATTATGGACACGTCTCAAGTAACGTGACCATGGTTCTATTTGCACGATGTCTCTGAGATCATAGACGGTAAGTCTTCTGTGGATCATCGACACGTCTCTGATCGCTGGCAATGCCCTTCAACCGGTGACCCCTGCCTCACCGATTCTATCGCAAGGTCTCTACGGCTACGGGACAATGTCTCTGATCATGGACAACGCCTTCGTCTTTTGACAAGGTCTCTGCGACTATGGACAACGTCTCAGATCGTGATTAATGTCTCTCTCATCCTCAACAATGTCCTCCCATCATACCATGTCTCGCCGATCGTGACGGTAAGTTGTGGACGGTGGTGACACCTGAGGAACTCAGAGAAACATACACAAAGGAAAATGATCAATACACTACTGGCCTATTCCTCATCAACAGCTGAATTATGAAAACACAGATTAATATTCAACATTACAGCTTGAATCACAACATTTTAAACAAACATTAGAGTGGCTGTTTGAAAATGAACAGTTGATCATCACCTCCTGAAAACCAACAACAGTATTTGCAAAAAGTACAATGATTACACCGTGTGTTCATCAACCAATCACTGAAGCAGCCGTGGCGTTACAGTGAACTGCATAACAATAAACATAACAGTTCAGTAAAATTCTTGAATGCAGGATTTTTAACTTCATGTGTTGTTTAGTATACTCAGCAAAATCATTATTATTTTACTTATACATTATTTTATATTGCAGATTACTTCTATTATTAATTCTTCTGATATACCGAATACCTCGAACATAAACAATGTCAGTGCTCTGTGTTGGACGGTTGATGGTAAAGCTGTTTGTGAATCAATGGAGGCCCTGTCCTGGTCTCAAAGAACGTCCTCATTGAAACCTAAGACTTTCAGATCGTGACCACGCCTCAGATCATGCATAATGTCTCTGAGCTGCGACAATGTCTCGCGAACATGGACTATGTCTGTGATTGTGGATTATGTCTTGAGATCATAGATGGTGTTCTGTGATCATCGACAATGTCCCTGGATCATGGCAATGCCTTCAACCGTGACCTCTGCCTCCCGCCCCGGATCATCATAAGGTCTCGTTTAAGCATGGGACAATGTCTCTGATCATGTATAACGCCTGTTTTATAGTTGGGTCTCATGTAATTTACGCGGACAATGCCTCTGATCGTGGACACGTCTCCCTCATCCTCAATGTCTCTCCCACCGCGGACCATGTCTCAGCCGATCGTGGACGTGTTGTGGACGGCGTGGTGACACCTGAGGAAATCAAAGAGAAACATACAGTTGAGTTATCAATACACGTTACCTATTCTCATCAACAGTTTAACGCGAAAATATGATTAATATTCAACACACAGCTGAATCACAACATTTAACAAACATTAGAGGGCTGTTTCAGAAATGAACAGTTGACTGTCATCACCTCCTGAAAAACCAACAACAACAAATATTTGGGAAAAAGTACAATGATTATTAATTGTGTGTCTATCAACTAATCACTGAAGCAGCCGTGTATGTTACAGTGAACTGCATAACAATAATAAACATTAACTGTTCAGTAAAATTTTGAATGCAGGATTTTAACTTGTGTTGTTTAGTATACTTCAGTAAAAATTATTATTATTTTACTTATACATTATTTTTATATTGCAGATTACTTCTATTATTACACTTTTCTGATATACTGAATACTGAACATAAACAATGTCAAAGTTTCAGTTGACCTGGTTGATGTAAAGCTGCTCAGAATTCACTCTGGAGGCCTCTGTCCTGGTCTCAAAGAATCCTCATTGTACCTAAGACTCTTCAGATCGCGTGGATCACGCCCTGTGATCGCGACAATGTCTCTGAGACGGTGACAATGCCTAACATGGACTATGTCTGTGATTGTGGATTTATGTCTCTGAGATCACAGACGGTAACTGGTGATCATCGATAATGTCCCTGATCGCTGGCAATGTCACAAATCGCACCCCCGCCTCCCCCGATTCTAGCCCAAGGTCTCTACGAAGCATGGACAATGTCTCTGGATCATGACAACGCCTCTGCCTTTGGACAAGGTCTCATGACTATGGATGCACCTGCCTCTGGATCGCGGACAATGCCCCCCATCTCGGTCAATGTCTCTCTCCCGATCAAGGACTATGTCCAGCGATCGTGGACGTGTTATGAATTTATGGTGACACCTGGAGGAAATCAAAGAGAAACATACAAGCTGAAAAATGATCAATACACTACTACCTGCCTCATCAACAGCTTAACCATGAAACACAGATAAAAAATATTCAACATTACAGCTGAACCACAACATTTAACAAACATTAGATATTGTTTCAGAAAAATGAACAGTTGACTGTCATCACCTCCTTGAAAACCAACAACAACAAATATTTGGGAGAAAGTACAATGATTATTAATTGTGTGTCTATCAACTAATCACTGAAGCAGCCGTGTATGTTACAGTGAACTGCATAACAATAATAAACATTAACAGTTCAGTAAAATTTTGAATGCAGGATTTTAATTTGTGTTGTTTAGTATACTTCAGTAAAAATTATTATTATTTTACGGCACATTATTTTTATATTGCAGATTACTTATTATTACACTTTTCTTGATATACTGAACACCGAACATAAAACACGTCAGTGCTCTGTGTTGGGCGGTTGATGTAAAGTTGTTTAGAATTACCTGGAGGCTCTGTCCTGGTCTCAAAGAACGCCCCTCATTGTACCCAAGATCTCCCTCAGATCGTGGATCACGCCTCTGTGATCATGACAATGCCCCGAGATTATGGACAATGTCTCTAACATGGACTATGTCTGTGATTGTGGACGATGTCTCTGAGATCATAGAGATTTGTACCAGGATCATCGACAATGTTGATCTTCGATCGTGGTACGCTCTTTCAAATCGGGTGACCCCGTCTCCTACCGATTCTATCGCGTTGTCTCTACGGCATGGACAATGTCTCTGATCATGAACAACGCCCGTTTTGACAAGGTCTCGCGATCATGGACAACGCCTGGTCGCGGATACCGTCTCTCATCCTCAACAATGTTCCCGATCATGGGATCATGTCTGTGATCGTGGACGGTGTTAGACGGCAGGATACCTGGAGTGAAATCCTCAAAGAAACATAAAGGAAAATGATCAATACACTACTACCTATTCCTCATCAACAGCTTAACCATGAAAACACAGATTAATATTCAACATTACAGCTGAATCACAACATTTAACAAACATTAGAGGGCTGTTTCAGAAAATGAACAGTTGACTGTCATCACCTCCCGAAAAACCAACAACAACAAATATTTGGGAAAAAGTACAATGATTATTATTTGTGTTTCTATCAACTAATCACTGAAGCAATCCTGTATGTTACTGTAAACTGCAACAATAATAAACATTAACAGTTCAGTAAAATTTTGAATGCAGGATTTTAACTTGTGTTGTTTAATATACTTCAGTAAAATTTATCATTATTTTACTTGTACATTATTTTTATATTGCAGATTATTTCTATTATTACACTTTTCTGATATACTGAATACTGAACATAAACAATGTCAGTGCTCTGTGTTGGGCGGTTGATGTAAAGTTGTTTGTGAATTACCTGGAGGCCTCTGTCCTGGTCTCAAAGAACGTCCTCATTGTACGAAGACTCTCTGTGATCGTGGACTACGTCTCTGTGATCGCGGACAATGTCTCTGAGATTATGGACAATGTCTCTGCGAACATGGACTATGTCTGTGATTGTGGACGATGTCTCTGAGATCATAGACGGTGTCTCTGTGATCATCGACAATGTCCCTGATCGCGGGCAATGCCTTCAAATCGGTGACCCCCGTCTCCGCCGATTCTATCGCAAGGTCTCTACGAAGCATGGGACAATGTCTCTGATCATGAACAACGCCTCTCTCGTCTTTGACAAGGTCTCTGCGATCATGGACAACGTCTCTGGTCGTGGACAATGTCTCCCTCATCCTCAACAATGTCTCTCCGATCATGGACCATGTCTCAGCGATCGTGGACGGTGTTGTGGACAAAGTGGTGACACCTGGAGGAAATCAAAGAGAAACATACAAAGGAAAATGATCAATACACTTACAATACTTACTTACAATACACTGTTGTTTATTATACTTCAGTAAAGCCTGAATATTTCTTCCACCACAGACGGTCACATACAGAATAATTATTTCACATTTCAACCTCCTTCTTATTAACACATATTTAAAATGTCTTTGTTTTGTGTTGTTTTTGTTCAATGAATAACAACCAAATTTACAAAGGTCTTAACAGCAGCGTATGTGAAAAATGTTAAGTAAGTGTAGAACTGCTCATTATATACTGTAAAGATATTTTTAAAATCAACCTCTGACCAACAGTTAAAATTAACACACTTAACAACTCACATGAGACATTTAAAAATGCACCTGCACTGTTTCGCATTTTGTGACTTTCAGTCAAATAAGAGAATCTTTTGAGTTACATCATTAAAGTGTCTTAAAAATAGTGTTAAAATCTTGTCTTGTCTCGTTCTCATGAGCTGAGTGTACTGTCACACCACTAATAGATATTAATCATTATAGCTGAACCAGAACATTCTCTGAACATCACAGGAGTGTTTCAGAAAATGGGCTGTTTATTGTCATATATGACAGGAAAAAGCATCACGTCCCTAAGAACCAACAACAAAGTAAATAAAATGTTTGAGGCTCAAACTCAAACAGAGGAGCAAAGAGTTACATTTAGTTTTCAAGCTTGAATTTAAAATATAACTGAAAAAAAACAGAGACGCAAAACGATCACAATGAGATGCTGAACTGAACAAAAATGTATCAGGAATGGACACGGAACTACAGAGACGCAGTAGGAATGACCACAAAGAGACAAAGAAGCTGACCACAAGTAGATGTAAAATAGCCAAGTAAAAGACGCAAAATGATCACAACGACATGATAATCAGACAAACAGACTACTAAACAGTTACCTTGCCGCCGTAAGGTGCCCACAACTCAAGTCAGGGACGCTATAGTCACAGAAATACAAACACGCTTTAACCCACGCAAAGAAAAACAACACAACGACGACACAAGGAAAGGAAATGCATCACCCCACTGCAACACTAATGCTAACGCTGACATCCAGGTGTAAAGCAGGCAGGTGCAGACGCGATATAATACAAAATGACCACAAATCGATGGCATCGACATAACAGAATTAAAATTACCAGTATGGGACACAAAGTTACAAAGAGATGCAAAATGTCGGTAAGTTGACTGTAAACAAATACAACAGGGACTATCAAGTCAGCCCCGGAAACACAAACACAAACAACTGAAAATGGAATTAAGATCAAAAGATGTAATTTAAAGAGAAGGCTAATGCTAACGCTCGCTGCTAACGCAAATGCTAAAGCTAGCCGCTGGCTAGTTCGCTCCTTAGCCTTACCTTCGCGCTGCAGGTGTAGTCAGCGCCCAGCCTCACTCCTGTTCGACAAAATAGCAGCTCCAAAGCTTGTTTTAGTATCCAGGCTTCTTCGGCAATGAAGTTTTCAAACAGTACTGATAAACCGAGGCAATGGTTCAAACGTTGATTTTAATCTATTTCCCCGACTTCCTTTCTCCTCTCTGCGCTCCTCATGACCGATGACGACACACGACGTAGCCAATGACAACACACGCAAGCCGGAAGGTAGGGTACCGATAAGGTCTGGATCACAGATAAGAACTGGTTACCGTACGGCAGCTCAGCTTAGCACCATTTTTCCAGTGGCCACTCGTGGTACTACGGCCCAAAAAGCATTTTCCGCATAGGCGCCATTGTAAAAGAGACGCCTGTAAAATTGTTCACAGGATACCTCCACCTATAAACAAAGTCAGTTATCACTCTTTGTATTTTATATGTTTAAGCCATGGAGTTTTAATCTTTGTAAAACTTTTCAAGAGCCCAGAAAAAGCTCAGAAACGTCACATTGCATTTATCAGTCACTTGTCAGCCTTTGGTCTCAAACTGAATTTAAAAAATATATATATATTAGCCTCATAAAAATTGAGTGATATGACACTAGGTGGCTTTTCATAACTCCCACCATAACAGTTTTTTTCAGGGTATTTTACATTTGTAAGTCATTTACCATATATGTGATAGATCATGTGATCTATGTAGTGTCTTATCCTTTTATATACAGTCTATGATGACTTATGTTAATTAAACCTGTCATCTGATCGAAACAACCACATTTATTTATTTATTCAAGGTTTAAACTGTCTCAGTGTGGTAAATCCTCATCATGTAGAAAATCATGGATGGAGTTGGTCATGGTGATGAAGCGGGACCTGCAGTACCTCCAGGAGTTAAATAAAGCGAGTAAAAAGTCATATTTGAGACCCTTAAACTCACTATCAGGGGCAATAAAGCTGCTGTAACTAACTACAGTATACATACATGTTACAGGGACATGCTCATTAGCTTGGCTATTACAAATTACACGTGGCTCCAGTTTGTCAGAAAATAGTCACAAATAATTTAAAATAAAAAAATAAAATAAATAAAAATGATTTATCCTGAATGTAGCTGTGGAGAACAATGCACAAATAGACAGAAGTGTAAGTAATAACACAATAGGACTGAATGGGCATGATTTTTGATCTGGTATCCAGCTCTAATAATACATCCATGGTTGAAACCCCTTCCACTTTTATTATAATCACACCTATACAACTGATTGAATCAACAAGTAAACTGTAGGTTTAGGTAGGTTTCTATAGGTTATGGTAATCAGTGATGAAGCGACTTTTAATAAAATCTGTGCAATCTCAAATATATTTTTATATCTGCCATCTTTTTCTAAACATATTGTAACGCAAAGCTTTAATTGCGAGTGTTTACAGTGTTACACAGCATTATTTCCTCACAGTTTTGATCAGCTTCAGCTTGATAAAAGTGAAAAGTATGGTGGCCTTGAAGGTGCAGCTGAAGGAAGTGATTCTCAACAAGTGAAAGCCTACATGCTGCTGTAAATCACCGGGGTATGAAGACTGTCACATTGAAGACTGCGTCGATACAGAGCCGATCCAGAATCGATCCAGAATCGATCAGGTAAAAGTCTGTTATCTTACATCTCTCTCCAGGATAGGGCTGAGCGTTGCAGCTGAAATGAGAATATTAATATGAATGTTTTGGCGATAGATCATCACTGTTTTGCATTACACCAGACAGACCTTCAGAGTCAGGAGTCTGGACAACTTTAATTTGTAAAATGAGAACTTTATACAATCAAATTATTGTCCGGACTCCTGACTAAAGTCACTGGTGTAATACTGGGCTGTCCTCGCAAACGATCGCCAATATTCTCATTTCGGCTACCTCAATATCTGGAGAAGATGTAGACAATTTTACGATCGATTCTGGTCGATGGTCGGCTCGACGGTCTTCAATGTGACGTCTTCATACGGTGATTACAACGGCATGTCGCGGTGAAATCGCCGCGCTGCGCCAAACCTGCGCTTTATCAAGCTGAAGCGATCACTGATAATGCTGGTAACTACTGTGAACACTCGCAGTGCGCGTGTTTGAAGATAAAATATGATTACACAATTCGGTAAAAAAACTATCGCAGATACCCATAACCTATGACCGGCGGTTAGGTGATTCAATCGGTTAACATAGATGTGGCAAAGTGGAGGGACTCGGCCATGGATGGGCTGGGATGCCAGATCAAAAATCATGCCGATCAATCTGTGTGCCGCTACCAATCTGACGGCGTTGATCGCAGCCATTCAGGATCGTCATTTTTATTGACCCTGACCTGACACAAGTGGCGTGACCTGACGGGCTGGGCGTCGCGGCCAGCCAAGCAATGAGCAATCTGTATTTGTGCTGTGGTGGTACAGCGGCTGTGCCTGATGGTGAGGTTTAAGGTCTCAAATAACTCGCTGGCTCACTGCTGCAGGTCCCACTTCATCACCATGACCCAACTCAATCCGCCATTTTCATGATGATTTTTACTGGTACGGTTAACGCGAATAATCAGTTGTTCAGATGACGGGACTGGTGGCGTGAACTGTGTGGATGAGACTATGAATCGCGCGATCTATCACATGTATTAAATGGGCAAAATACCTGAAAACTGTTGTGGTGAGGTTATGAAAACGCATCACTCAATTTTGTGAGATATCTCATTTTGGAATTCGGTTGGACAGGCAAGTGACGATAAATGTGGGCTGGGCTCTGGTTTACAGACCCGTGGCTGCGCTGCAGGTGATGACGGCATTTGGGTGGGTACTCCTGTTCATTGCAGGCCTGCACAGTGGCGCCTGTGCGGAAATGCGCAGGCCGTGTGCACGGTGCTGGAAAAATGATTAACTGCTAACAAACCGCGGTAACGGATGCCATCTGGCGGTCGGACATCGACACCCTACAGCCCGGCTTTGCGTGTGTCGTGGCCCGATCGTGTCGTCGACAGGCGCGAGAGAGAAGGAGTCGAGGAAATAGATTGACGTTTGAACCATGCCTCATCGATACTGTTCGAAACGTTGCCGAGAAAAACGGATACCGGCGCGGCGAACTGTTTGACTGGCGCCGACCTGGCGCGAAGGTAACGGGCAACCGATGACGCTTGGCATTTGCGTTAACGGCGTGGCGTCGCCTTCTCTTCAAGTCCCTTTGATGGTCCATTTTCGGTGTTGTGTTTAATGTTCCAGCGATGTCTGTATTTA
>BRZM01000321.1:0-21496 GCA_033238685.1 Lates japonicus
CACTGATCCACCTCCTCTCTGCTCTGACTCTCTCTCTGTACAGGTGGCATAGGTTTGATCCATAAGAGTCTGGTCCATGTTACTGGGAGGTAGAGTGGAGAGGAGAGCTTCATCCAGCAGTGACTGACAGAGGAATCAGAGGAAGTGGAGATGACTCTCAGTGCTGCAGTCTGAACTGATCTGAGAACAGCTCCACTGACATCAGGTTTCTCTTTGGTATGAACACACTGAAACAGTTTTTCAGCCTTGTAAGAACTCGACCCACCGACTGCAGTACTGATTTGACCCAGTGTGACTGGACTGCTCTGTCTCCTGACCTGATACAAAGACGTTCCTCTAATGTACATGAATCACTGGTGACACTGGTGTGGTTTCTCTCTGAGATGGAAACACCTTTGTTTCCCAGGGTTCATCTGGATAATTCATCTGGATATCTGTGACTCCTGTGTTTGAATAAAGACTCGCTGATGTAACTGGTGTTGGCTGAACCTCTTTCCACATTATCACAGTGATGGAGTCTGTTTGTGTCTGTTTTAAAAGAGACAGAATGTGAGAGACTGACTGATGCAGCCAGTCGTACTGTGATTCAGTCACATACAAACACTGACACTCAGTTGGCAGTTCATTAGGTTCATCTGGGTAATAATAATAATTAATGATAAATCTTCCTTCATGAAGGTTATAATGTTCAGTTGAGGTGTTGATCCAACTTTCTGGTCATTTTGGAGGATGTAGTTTGTTGGATTGTTTAGTATTATAGGAACAGGTTTTTCTTTTAATTCATCCACCACATTTATTTCAATGAGGGCAGGTTAAAGTTTCACTGTGTGTGAGGTGCCGAGCAGTGGTTGCTTTTCTACCCTTTAACCTGCAGATGGAGCTGTAGTATAACGTTTGGTAGATGGAGTCAGGAAGCAGAACATCCCAGGCTAAAACAGATCATTCCTCATCTGCTGAGCTGAACCTAAACTCTTAAGAAACATCTAAAACAGGATAATGAAAGTTTAACAGGTGAAACTAAAGAGGAAAGCTGCAGCGTCTGAGCTATATATATATATATATATATATATCTAGATGAGGTCTTTACACACAAACTAAACACACAGTTTGCTGAGATCATGTGTCACATACCAGCTGTGATCCACGCATTAACCCCTTTAACACACAGGCCTCTAAATCTGATTACTGTGTGAATAGTTTTTAAAATTGAACAAAAACAAAACTAAGTCTGGTATGAAGATTAAATCCTGACAGAGAACTGAAGCTGTGTGACAGGAACACAAACGATACCGTGATTATTATGACATTATATCCTCCTATAATCAAAACCAGCTTCAGTGTTGGTTTAGTTTTTATTACCACTATCACAGTGACTCATAACAAACACAAGGGGGAGACTGTCATACACCTCACACCCTGGACTCACTGGAAACAGCAGCATGCTGGGAAATCATCGATCACGTTGGGCAGAAGGTGTCTTTGAGGAGAGTTTGTATTTCTAGATCTTCATTATCCTGGGGCTTTTCTGAAGATAAAAGTTGGTTTGTTGAACATGATCATTTAATTGACTTGTTATTTCATATTATCAAGTTTTCAGCTTTGTTATTTAATGATTCCAGAATAATAACTGGTCATTTTAACACTTTGTCTCTACATTATTCTCCTCTCATGGTCACAGGCTTGAGATCCCAGTCTGATCCAGCATCTGTATAATGATCCAGACCTGAGGTTCTCTGCAGAACATTGTACTGAGATGAGAAGATCAATGTGAATCACTTCACCTGTCAGTGGATTAATGTTGTGTCTGATCATCATGAGCTGCTTTAACAGCCTCTCCTCTGGTTTTCCAGCAGGTGTTGAACCTGCTGCAGGAATTTGTCCCAACACTGAGGTCTGATAAGATCTGGACCACAGCAGGTGGTGGATTTGGTTGAGGTCTGGTTCTCTGTGCAGACGACTTCCTCCACAGCAGACTGGTAAGATCTTCTCTTCATGGAGTGTTTCACTGCTGAAACAAAGTTTAAAACTGTAGATTTGATCAGTTTGCCTCAAACTGTCTGAGAGCTTTACGGTGAATTAAAGGATCAATACATGTCAGCTGTTGGCTCTACAGTGTGTGTGTGTGTGTGTGTGAGACAATAATAATAGAAGACAATAGCATGTTTAAAATGTTGACCCAGTATATCCTCTACTGTAAGTCTCTTCTCTGTGTGTGTGTGTGTGTGTGTGTTACAGTTTGTGTGCCCACCATGTGCGCGTGCACGAGCGCATGAGCAAGTGTGTGTCTTTGCATGTTTTTCTGCATGCATGTGCGCGCGCGTGTGTCCGAGACAAACGGGACTTGGGGCGTAACCTCGCGATACTCCCCTTCTCCCTAACTCTCTCTCTCTCTCTCTCTCTCTCTCTCTCTCTCTCTCTCTCTCTCTCTCTCTGTGCGCGCGTCCAGGGGGCGATCAAGCGGCGGGGATGATGAGAGTCCGGCCGGTCAGCCCTACCAGCCTACCAGACCTACCGACACCGACGCGCAGTCAAACACTCCGGTCCGACGGAAAAACTTCCCACTTTTTCCGCCCTCAGTTTAACAAGAAAAAACATCATAAGCAACAGCTGGAGCCGCGAGAGGACTTTTATTTTGGAGGCGTGTGTTCTTGTTAATTATCACACCTGACGAGGATGAGAAGAAATTAAAAAGCCCTTTTCCTGAGGTGGAGGAGTGTGTTTTCCAGGATTAAAGGGGGAGTAACAGAAAGCTGAAGCCGCTGTCGGAGGATTTAAGCGGCTGAAGTTGGGAAGATGCCGGAGGAAGCGGAGCAGACGGAGTGAAGCAGCCCGGTGCGCACTTTCCCCTCCCCGGCTGGACTGAAGCGCTACAGTCCGCTCCTGCGCCGCCGCCGCTGCTGGAGGGACACTTCTGCGCTCCTGCCTCATCTGATTCCATCATTCTCACTCTGCTTGGATTAAAAAAAACAGACTTCCTCCTCTTATTTCCCCTCATCACTGAGAGGTTTTACTCCAAACTCTTCTCCTGTGCGGAGTTTTCTCATGGATCGGCCACCGTGCGCCTCCTCTCCGGATGGGATCTGGCAGCTGTGAGCGGGACGCGGCGGAGCGGTGATGGTGTGACAGAGAGCGAGATCCAAACCCGCAGTTTTTAACGCAGGAGTTTCACATGTGAGTTCTTCTTCTTTTCTTCTTTAAAGAGTCGTGTAAAGGTTTAGAATAAATCCTGTTCTTCAGCAGTGAACTCTGACCTTTTAGAGCCAGTTCTGACAAAAACACTGAGCAAAAATCCTCCTGTCAACGAGAAATGTCTCATTTTTTATTTGTATCTCCTGTGAAAATATCCACAATAAAACTGTAATCAGTTTAACACCATTTACAAACATGTTTTAGTGAATTAACAGCGATTAAAGCAAATTAAATAAAAACCTTCAACTGTTATTTTAGCGTACGAACGCTGCTTTAAATGAATCAACTAAACCAACACATCTCTGAGTTTAACCTGAAACCCTGTGGAGCAGCTGACTCCGGCCTCTTTGTTAGGATTTCTGACAGATTGTGAATTTGGACGCAGACTCGGGTTCGTCCCCAAAACCGCGTCACTTTAAAGTGGATTTCAGAGCGGTTCTCGCTCCTCTTCATCCCTGTTTTGAGCCACTTTCGCCCTCTCCAGAGACTCGGTTTCCTCTGTTCCTATGCAACCTCCGGCTCCTTATCGTGCGCGCCGAGCCGAGCCGAGCCGTGCCACCACTTTCCATTAATTAACCGGGTCTGTTTATGTAAGAGGAGATGCATTTGGGGATGTGGTTGCTGCTGGTTCTCGTATTTTGGCTTGTTTACTTCTCTGGAACAACTGAAACAATCCTTTAATGTTTAATAAATATTGAATAAATATTTGTACTTCTATAGGATTTAGTCCCATAAATATATTCATTCTCTTGTGGCTCTAATACTCATAACACATGTGTGGTGGTGAACTTATAATAAATGTATAAGATTTAAAGGGATTTTTATGCTTTATTTTTAGGATATTTTGCTCAACATTTCCTCTAATCTTAATTTAGTTGTACTTGCAGTAAAATATGATGCATAATTAAATGATCTTTACCTCCTATAAAACCTCTGTAATATTCTAATATTTATATGGCACTGGACGTGTGTGTGTGTAGCAGTAAACAGTGATTTTACAGGGGGAAACAGCAGCAGAATTGTTGTGTCGTATCTTTTGTTTTTGCTTTACTGCAGTGGCTGATTTGCTCGATGTTGATTTTTCTTTTAAACCAGCTCCATCATATGAAGCTGTGTTTATAATATTTCTTCATGTGTTTCTGCTGTTGATGTTGAATTGTGTTATTTTGTGTTGATTTATTCAGAATATGACACCGTTCACTGTTGTTTTACCTCTCTGAGGAAACCAGGGTCAGTTTGACCTGTAGCTGTGTTCACTGCAGTTGCCTGATGACCTTTGACCTTCTGCCTTCTGGATGAATCCCTCACAATCGCGTTGCACCAACACTGATTACGTCCCGGTGCAGCGTGCAGCCGGGTCAGTTTAATATCAGTTCTAAGAGGGTTAGACAACTGCTGCTTTTACAGGCAATTAATCAGGAACCAAACGACCTTCACACGATAAAAGCTGGTAAAATAACAAACCTGACCATGTTTCACTGTTTTACTGAGCCTGCTGACGTGTGTTTCTCCCAGTAAAGACACAGTTTATAAGGCAGCTCCTGCTCTGTAAGTAAACAGGCAGATAAAGGGACATTTGTGGTTTTAGCCTCCATTAATGACAAATAAAGAAAATCACAGCTGCATCTCAGGCTCAAATCAGGTCCTTGCTCCACCCCCACCCCTCAGTGAAGTGTCCTTCAGCGAGCCTCCAGACGACCAGGCTCTGATCCCTCCTCTGCTGAGGTTGATGAGGCTGGTTAACAAGAATTTAATCATGTTTTGAAGTTGCAGTAACACCTGCCTGACTCACCTGTAAAAGCTCTACAGGGCAGGTAGGTGAAAGACGAGAGAAGGAAGGCAGGTAGGGTTGATGAGGGAGGACAGTGAGGACTGTGTATAAAGATGGACGACATGTCTCCACAAGTTAAAATGTCTGAAGCTGCAGTTGTGAGTCAATCATGTTGTTTTAAATAACAGTAACATGGAGGGGGCGGGGTTTATGATGTATGCAGCCACCAGGGGGCGATCCAGATGTTTTGACTTCAGTTTTGGGAGCTGTCACGTCGTCCATGTTGGACACATCTTGGAGGGATCAGTAGGATGATAACAGTGTGTAGTCGAGGAGGAGTTTCAGATGCAGGTGACGTCACCGTCGTCGGGACATTTTAAAGAATCCTCTCTGTGTGTTTTCAGAATCTAACCCAAACTGTAACCTAACACCAGCACAGAGTCTCGTCTCTGGTGGTTGAAGTTCTCACCTCGCTGCAGTGATGTTAAGGTGCACTCAGGGTGTGGGTGGTGACGTCACAGGCAGGTGTGGTTACAGGTGTGACAGACCTTTAAATAAACTTTAGACCAGCAGAGATGGTGAAACGGTGGTTTTCAGTCACGGTCCGAACTCTGCAACAAACATCCTGTAGCTGCTGTGTCAACACCTCAACGCCGCTCTGCTACAGCCCAACAACAGGTGTCCCAGCGCTGCACCGCCTGCCTCGCATGCATTACATTTGTGTGAGTGTGTGTGAGTAGGAACAGTGTGTGTGTGTGTGTGTGTGTGTGCCTACGTGAGCCCACGGGTGTCTGAACCCGCATTTGGTGGTGTTTGTGTGTAGGTGATAATGTATGTGTGCCTGGATGCTTCTCAGAGTGTGTGTGTGTGTGTGTGTGTGTCTCTGTGTCTCTGTGTGTGTGTGTGCAGCTGAAAAGCCCCACACGGTGTTGTGCTGTTTGTTCAGTGTTGGAGCAGCAGGCCTGACCTTTCCTGTGCCGGGCGCTGAGACAACACGAGCTGCTGTTTGACGGACGAGGCAGCGCTGTGGCTCTCCGCTCTGACATCAGTCCTGCAGGCTGAAACCAGCTTCCTGCTTATTATCTACAACCTTTGTGCTGTAAAGGCGCTGTATGAAACCTGAGAGCTGCTCTATAGCTTTAATGGCAGAGCTTAAAAACCCTCCTGAGCCCTTACAATCCACCTCTCAGCGTTTGCTTTGCATTCATTTCTTTTTTTGTGTGTTTTCATGGCCATTAACTCTCATGAAAGACACAAACGTTCATGTGAAAGGAGGAGGAGGAGCACTGACCACAGCATCAGTGGCTTTTCAAGAACAAGAACTTTACCTGGAATTTGAAGAACCAGGGTTTGAATGTAGTTCCTGACCTGCAGAGGTTGAGGTTTCTGAGAACAGGACTCTCCCTGCTACAGGACAGTAATTCAAAGATGGCAGTTCAATCAGACGAGGCTTTTTCTCCAGCTGCAGGTTGAGAGAGATCCTTAAACATATCTGAAATATAACTCTCGGTTCAGATTGTTGGTTTACCTTTGGTCTGACTGTGGTGTAGGTGAAGGTAAAGGTTTGGTGATGATCTGTCCTTGTTCCTGTGTTAGATGTTCAGTTCTTTATTGTTGAAGCAGAGAGAGATGAATTTGACGAGAGCAGCTGCTGAGCGGCCTGGTTCGGCCCGGTTTCACCTGGCTCGGCCCGGTCCCACCGGCCGATCACCTGAGCTGAGGTTTGAGGCGGACGGCGGTGACTCAGCGGCGTCACGCAGCAGCTGAGTCAGGACGGACAGATCTGCTGCTCTCCTGCTTTAATCTCAGTGATCCTCTCTCCCAGAGAGCACAGAGCTGAGAGCGCTGACACTTTAATTATCTGTTATTCCTCTGTTAAAGCAGCTCGCTGAAATACTCTTCAAAGTGACGCTTTCTTTCCTTCTTTCCACAATTTTACTGTCCAAATCTGTGGAGACGTCAGAGTCAGCAGAGCTGGTTTTTTCACATTTTCACATTAGAATAAAATAAAGTTATTTAAGAATCTGAAACTCTCAGGGGTTAAATTTGAATATGAAATCATACACTGTAAAAAACATCTACATCGAGCAGCGACGTTTTCTCTCATATCATCTTTTGTAGTTTGCTGCCGTTGAGGCTGAATTTTGTCTGAATAACAGATGCAGATGATCTTTAACCAAGTAAAACAGTCAGCACTTCTTGTTGACAACCTTGAAGAAGACAGTGAGATGTGGGTGAAAGCTCAGGAAGAAGCTGGAAAACTGAGTTTGAGTTAGGATTTTTCTTCTCTTCTGTCAAGTTACAGTGAATTTAACTATCTTCATGCTATGATGGTTAGCTGTGTGTGTGTGTGTGTGTGTGTGTGTGTGTGTGTGTGTGTGTGTGTGTGTGTGTGTGTGCTCAGCCTTTGTACATGTATTATCAGTCTGTCAAAATATAATCAAAGCCATTGGGTGAAGACACATAACTCAGTGAATACACTGAATACAGGGTATTATATGTCATGAGTGTGTGTGTGTGTGTGTGTGTGTGTTCTATTTATAGGTCGCCCTCGGAGCAGCCTGTTGTTGTTTTTTGTTGACAGAGTTCAGAGCAGCTTGTCGGCCTTTTGTAACCACGAAACAACATAAAATCAGTTTTATAATCAGCCTGAAGTAAAGTACAAATACTCTGCTGGTACTACAGGTACTCTCAGAAAAAAGTACCCAGATTTTACTAGTAATACTTTGTCTGTGAGATACTGTACAGACATTTGTTAAGCATAAAAACTACAGCTCCCTCTCTTCTAGAAAACACTGAGTAGGATTTTCTTGTGAGACTCGGGCTGAAAAATTAAAGAGTTAAAGTCTGTGGTCAGAACGTGACAAACGTTGAGGTAGAAAAACAATTTAAAACAATAAAATCTAACGTAACTACTCTGAAATTAAACGTTCTTAATGCATTCCTGTTACAAGCTTTAACTAACATTTATTAACCATTTGTTATATTTCTGTCAAGGGAAATTATTTAATCTATATCACAGTATCATTTTATATCACAAAGAAAACACTGTTCTGGTAAAAGTATAAATGTTATTGAAGAAAAAGGAAACAGGAGAGACATTCTTTACAGGACTCAGGTTAAAAAAAACAACCTGTGATATTCTTTAGTAGCAGCTCTAAAGGCAGCTGCACCGGTGAGTCATATAAAGTAAAATACCAAAGAGCAGCATGTGTCAGCTTTAATAGAGGTCTGACAGTCAACATTTTTCTTAAGTGACTGTTCAAGGCAACATAAGGCAGCTTACAGAGGAACAAAGAGGCCGGAGAGCTGCCGCCTGAACTGTTCCAGCTGCAGCCACAAAGACAGAAAATCTAAATCTGAACAATCATGATGAGTTCTGACAAACAGTGAGAGGAGGAGAAGTCAGAGGCAGGACGAGGGAGGTTAGATTTGATTAACTGGATTTAAGAAAAGCCTCGTTATCTTTAGTCAACTATTATACAATAAAGATATAAGCATTCCAGGTGGGTTATTATTTTATCTTTTAAAACACAATTAATCATTACTTTCTTAAGCAGAAAATGCCTATGGCAGAAAATAGGCTACTAAAGAAAATGTTTATTCCAAGAAGAAACTACAGTCCAACAACAGTCCTCTTAAACAAAGCTTTTAAAGTTGAACCAACAGGAAGTAAAACAACAAAGATCTGCAGCTGCAGAGCCCGAGGCTCCGAGTCGAACCCAACAAATTAACAAAGCAAAGCTACAACGGAGAGTCTGAGACACAATACGAAAAAGACTGTGATGTTAACAGTGAGCTTCGTTATTTCTTAGCTTGAAATCATTGTATTGCCTGAAGACCCTACACAACCTCACTGACATGAACGCATTGATTAAATTACACGTGATTGTCAAAATTCTTAGCGATCAATAATCGATCATCGGTTGATTTTGATTTTGCCCATCACTAGTTCCTAAGTCGATGTCCCGCTGAGCTAACTTGTTTAATCCATACGGCAGAGACTGTGTCGGCCATCTTAGTTCATTCCATCTTCAACTTCTTTGAGAAATGTAACAGATTACAAAAATATCTGAGTGAGACGAGAGGAGAAAAGTATCGTTGGTTGCTATGGAAACAGATATAAAAGTTGCAGCAGGACAAGCTTTAATTCCAATCAGCGAACAGTCAGTAGCATGGAGGTCAAAGGTCAGAGGTCAGGTCAGAGGCGTGACGACATCAGGTGTTGGGGATTTTTCGGTGCCGCGCGGGAAGCAGCCGAGGAAGAAGGAGGAGTCAGGAGAGAGGAAGAGAGAGCAGGAAGGAGAGAAAGAGTAAGGAAAAGAGAGGATATGAAGTGGAGGAGAAGAGGGGATGAGGGAAGAAAGGAGGCATGGAAAATGGCAGGAGAGAGGAGGAGAGGAAAGGAATGGAGGTGAGAGCTGTGAAGAGGAGGTGAAGAAGGAGGATGATGGAGGAGTGATGGAAGATGTAGAGAGAAAGGAGAGGAGAAAGAAAAGGAAGAAGAGTAAAAAGATGAGAGAAGAAAGGGCGAAGGAGGAAGAAAAGGTGGAGGAGAAGAGAGAGAGCAGGGAAAAGTAGGAAAAATAGAAGAGCAAAATCAGTGGAGAGTAAGAGGAAAGGATGGTGAAGTGGACCTTTATTTAAACTGTGTGGATGAGTTTTGAGCCGACTGAACCCATCAAACACATGTATTTAGTCTGACTTTACCTTCCTGAGGAGGAACCAGAAGAACTTGAAACTTGGTAGCTTGAACCAGGGAACCAGAAGAACCAGAAGAACCAGGGAAACTAGAACTAGAAGAACCAGGGGAAACCAGGGGAACCAGGGGAACTAGAGGAACCAGAAGAACCAGAAGAACCAGAGGAACTAGGGAAACAGAGGAACTAGAGGAACTAGAAGAACTAGAGGAACCAGAGGAACCAGAAGAACTAGAAGAACTAGAGGAACTAGGGAAAGAGAGGAAATGAGAACTCAGAGGAAACTAATGGTCGAGGAACCAGAAGAACAGAAGAAACTGAGGAACCAGAAGAACCAGAGGAACCAGGGAACCAGAAGAACCAGAGGAACCAGAAGAACCAGAGGAACCAGAGGAACCAGAAGAACCAGAGGAACCAGAGGAACCAGGAGAACCAGAAGAACCAGGAACCAGGGAAACCACCACCGAGGAACCAGGAACCAGGAGAACCACGACCAGGAACCAGGAACCAGGAGAACCACGAGGAACCGAAGAACCAGAAGAAACCAGAAGAACCAGGGGAACCAGAAGAACCAGAAGAACCAGAGGAAACCAGAAGAACCAGAGGAACCAGAAGAACCAGAGGAACCAGAGGAACCAGAGGAACCAGAGGACTTAGAACCGGCAGAGGAAGAGGAACCAGAGGAACCAGGAAGAACCAGAGGATCCAGAGGAACTAGAGAAACCAGGGGAAATAGGAAACAGGGAAATAGAGGCTGCAGAACTCATCTACAATCTTCAGTTTTAAAGTTTTCTCAGTGTCACATTAATCCAGTGACAGTCGCCTGTACATGGATTTGTTGATTGTAAACAGGAGCTGACTGGCAGATCATTCAGCTGCTGTTAATGGAGCCATAATTTACAATGGAAACAAATAGAGACTAAAAAAAATACCTGCAGCCTGTATGTTGGTGTTAGCATCTGTCACATTACAGAAACATTTTTTTTCCAAACTTAATTTTCTGTCCAAATGTGATGTATGACCACAGTTTAAACTATAACACATACTGTTCACAGGTCAGCACTTTCATTATTTAACGCTCTGACACAGGCCGGTTTTCACTGTCGTACTTTTTACTTGAGCCTCTTTGCTGCTGAATCTGTTGGACCTTTACTCAGCCAGGTCTGGGTGCAGGACTTCTACCTTAAGTATTTTGCAGAAGTTGTATTTCTTTCTCTGTGACGCCCGAGTCTGCCCTCCTGCGACGGCGTTTGGTTCTAAATAGCGTTATTTTCAGTCTGATTTGTTTGGGTCGGTGAACGCTAAGGACAAAACCAAACACTGACCAAGGAAAAAGAGGAGTGAATAACAAGAGAGTGAGCGGATGAATAATGAATGTGTGGAATGTGTCAGTGTGTGTGTTACCGGGCCACCGAGCCTCGCCGGTCCACACGGTAAATATCAGCTTCCCAGAGCGGCTCGGCCCTGATTGGAGGCGGCCGTGATGTCACGGTGTAACCCCAGCTGAAAGGCGACTCTGACGGGGAAGGAAAGACTGTTTCACCCCCACTGATCTCCCTCCTGCTCACCTGACACCTGCAGAGCCCAGAGACCCTCCTGCAGCACAAACTGAACCTGAACATTAAAACAGGGAAGAGACTGATGAAAACCTGACGTGATTGAGACTTTGCTTCCTGCGCTGCGTTCAAGGTGCTCGACAAGTTCCAAAAAACATTTGTTCTCATCAACTTGAAAACAATATGGCCGCCATTATCACATCTCAGTAGTAAATGACCTAAACAAAGTGTTTCATTTAGGAGGACGCTTTCTTTCCACCTGTGGCTTCATGCACCCAAACTCTTCTCCACTGCCATGTTCTCACCTGTTTTCTTCCTCCAGTGTCTTCCCTCCTGCTGCTGCCTTGATAACAGAAACACACACCTGAGCTGTAGTTTATGCTGCACACCCTCATCACAGGTAACTGTGAAAACAGGGCATCCCTGTCACTGAAGGCCAAACACAGGAAGGTGGTGAGGGGTTGCCAGGTTGGCCTGGGTGCCACGTTTGAGGTTACTCCCCCCACACACACACACACACACACCCACTTCCACTGGTACAATATCACTGTGCTAACAAACAAACAGCTGCAGCATGCTGGGTTGCCAGGCAGACTTAGCTGCCAGGCTTTGGTTTACCCCCTCCTTTTTGTGTGTCAGGGTCATTCCTTCTGGCACACTGCTCTGCACACACGCACACACACACACACACACACACACACACACACACACACACACACACACAAACAAGCTCTTGAATGTGATGTTGCATGAGAGCAGCAATAGGAATAACAAAATCGTCATTATCAACAAAACTGTCAACACAACTTGTTTGTAGCAACACACAACTGAATAATCAATGCATTAATTTACACACACACACACACACACACACACACACACACACACGCCTGCAGTCTGAAGTGGATTGGAGCAGACTCGCAGTCAAACAGAAGAAATCTCTTCATGCAGATTTACATTTTCATCTCATCTCTCTCTCCGCTGCTTTTGGACATGATGGTGCTAATTACCCACAATGCTGTCTGCCCCCGTGTGCGAGTGTGTGTGTGTGTGTGTGTGTGTCCCTGTGGGAGAGTCGTTCTCCAAAATCAGCAGCTGATGACAGAGAAGCTGTTGGTTAATTCAAGACCTCTTCTTCAATCTCTTCTCATTCCCTCTCTCGCTCTTTGTCTCCTCGTCATTTTTCGTCTTATTGTTTCTTTTTTCTTCATCTTATCATTTTTCTTTTATTTTAATTATTCTAATTTTCATGTTTTGTCTCTTTATTGTTCTCCCTCCTCTCTTTCTTCCTCTCCCTGTTCCCCCTTTCAGTCATCTTATTTCTCCTCCTCTCTCCACATGTTCTACTTTCCTCTTCTTCTCCATCTTTCCAAGACTTTTCCATTCATTTTCTTTTCCTCGTTTGTTTCTTCATTTTCCCCTTTTAGTCTCTCAGTTTTTAACTCTTTCACTTGCTTTCATCCCTTTGTTTCCTCCTCCTTTTTTGTTATTTCTTTTTCTTTCTTTTCTTTTCTCTTTGCCCTCCTTACCTCCCTTCATATCTTTTATTTTTCATGTTTTCTCCCACCCCCCTCCTCTTCTTCTCTCCTTCATTGTCCTGTCCTCCGTCTCCTCCCGTCCTCTCCCAGTCTGAAACATTTATCAGACCATTTATCCAGACACATGTCCACTCGGCCCGATCAGCCCGATGTTTCCTGAATCTTTTCCATGCTCCTGATTGGCTGAGAGCGGTGAGCCACAGGTGTCTGAGCCCTCACCGTCCACGTCCTCCTGATTTCTGATTTCCCCTGAGAACGACTGTGTGTGTGTGTGTGTGTTTAATTAAAGCTGTGGTTGAGTCCTGCACCTTCAGCCAACAGAGAACAGCTCTGATGTTCTGATGTTGGACTGAACCTGGACCAGCATCGTTACTGTGGGAGAGGCTGATGTTATTAGTTTAAACAACAGATAAACTGTAGTTCCTCCTTCTCACTCACCCACTCTGTTCCTCCTGGTTTCTCTCTCCCTGTTTCTGCTTACATGATACATGCAGTTCATTTACTGTTAATTTGGTTATTTACAGTAACAAATGATGTGAATGTGATCGATTTATTCTCCTGTCTGGGCAGAGCCTCAGCTTCCATCTGAGCTCCACACTGAGCTCGTGTCCTCAGGATTTTCTTGGTTTAGGAGCAAAGAGAATTTTTTGTTGAACCAGAAACATCACTATATATCAGTAGGAAGAAGTAAGAGGTAAGCATGAGTGGGAGACCAGACTGTGATTTCATTTGTACAGAAACAATAAATGAGCATTTCTCTGAAAGCAGCAGACTGAAGAAGTTTTGTATCAGCTGATGGCAACTGTCAACATTCCTGAGTAAATGTGCGAACATTTATCGGACATGAACACATTAATCATCAATTACATGTAAGAAAGCTCCGCTCTCTATGAGGACATTTACACACACACACACACACACAGTGATGCATGCTTGCAGCGTGCACACATGCACACACATACAAGGACACATATCTTTCTATTTCTGTGTCTGTATCTCTTATTTCACTCTGTTGTTCTCTGTTTATCAATTCACTCCTACTGAATTCAGCTCCATTAATTTATTTACAAGGCCGTCAATCAGCCACTCACACTCACTGAACAAAATGTCGTTCTCTGTGTGTTTCTGCGCTGTGCTTCTCCTGTTTGTGCATTTGTTAAATACCCAGTAAATTTCATACTTTAACGTCCTCATCTCGTCCTTTTTAAAGAAGTCGACAGCTGGCAGCTTCGGACACTGACGCACGTTTCCTTTAGTTTCAGTTTAATGTAATCACTAACAAACCCCGAGCTGAGGTGATAAAAAATACAGCAATGAAATGTGACGATACAGAGTGTGTACAGTAAACAAGACGGGCTAATGACTAATGTGGCTAAATGACGTTAAAGATGGAGGGAAAGAGGAAGGAAGTGAGGAAATTAGGAAGCAGGAAATAAGAAAGGGAGCTAGGACAGGAAACAGAAACCACATATTGAAAATAAAAAGCAGTGGTAGATTCATTTTCACCTTGTTTTGTGTGAAAATGCCGGATAATTAATTTCAGTGTTTTGGCATCAGAGGTGTTGATTTGTTACCTTCTCACAACACAAGAAGAAAAAAAATGTTGGATCATTTCTGTTAGATTTTTTAGGAAATGTTTTTTAAAGGTTGGTGTTTGGAGGGCTGAGTCTCATCTTTTACCGTCTGATGGGGATTTGACGACACCTATAAAACACTATCTTCAATACGACCTTGACCAGAATATGAACTGATACCAGCTCCTCTGTGTGTGTGTGTGTGTGTTAATAACCACAGCCAACACACTCAGAGAGGACACTTACTGAGACAGTGGAGATAGCTAATATGGAAATGATGATATGATAGGATCTGTGTGTTACCTTCCTGTCACAGTGACAGCGACATTAAAACCTGCTGGAAACACCAGAGAGAGAAAGTTGTTTTCACTTTCATTCCTCTGAATTCCCTCTTTAAAGCTGCGCTGAGTGATGTTTGACCACCAGGGGGCAGGATCCACTTTAAACATTTAACTCTGTTAAAGTCGGACCAGGACTGAGCTGAGTCTTAAGCTAACAATAAAACTACAGCTTCCTACTCAGTGTCAGAAAGTAACTAAGTACATTTACTCAGGTTTAAGAAGAAGTCATTTCTTTTATTTAAGTAAAAGTAGAAATACCACAGTTTAAAAGTAAAAGTATTCAGATATTATCAGCACTCAAAGTATAAAAGTAAAAATATTCATGATGCAACAAAATTGATTCTGCCATTGTTACATTTATAATATTGATTATTATCATTATTGATGAATTAACATGTAAACACCATTTCAGTATTGTAGCACTTTAATTCAGCTGGTTTCATTTACATATACATGTATAACATTGCTTTGTATTTTATAAACTCATTAAAGGTTTTTAAAATCTTCATCTGCAAAGCAATAAACAGCTGTCAGATAAATACAGTGGAGAAAAGAGTAGAAAGTTTTACTCTGAAATGTAGTGAAGCAGAAGTATAAAGAAGTACAGAAACAGAAAATACCTGTAGTGTGTTACACTTGTAGTACTTCCCTGTTTGTATCTTATTCTACCAGCTGGAAATTCTGTATTTTAGCTACAGAGAAAAACCATGAAGCTCTTCACATTTATACATTTTAAATTGTAAACCATTTATTTTGCTGCTTCCTCCTCTCTGCTGCGTGTTGTAATGATGGTTAAGAACAGAGATTTCAGGATATTTGAAATAATATTTGAAGCTGGTGTACTTGAGCAGCTCCATAAAGCAGCAGCAGGTAATAAACAGCAGGGTGGACTTGATGCTAACGTGTAGAGAGCTCCACGCCGGCCTGCAGAGGACTTTAAGGTGAAGTCAGTGGCGTCAGAGCGGGCGATGCCAGAGGACTCGCTAAGCTAATGAGTCAGGTTGGCTCAGTGTGAGGAGCGGGCCTGGACTGTCTGCTGCCTGAGCAACAACAAAGCACAATGAACCAACTACTGGCAGTCAGGGACAATCAGTCAACCCCGCCGAGAAACAGAAAAGCACCTTCAGCAGCAGACTGATCCAACTCCCTCTGACGGGCCGGGACGCAGGAAGCCAATTTAGGGCCAAACAGTCTGAAAGGAGGAACAGAAGAGGGAGCAAAAAAACTTCAAGATCAGAAGCTTCAAAAACTGGAGAAAGTGGAGTTTATATAATCATCCATTCACAGACTGATGATGCATTTATAGGACTGAATGATTCACAGCAGCACATTTGCTCTGGTTTTTGCTGCAGTTTAGTCTCAGTGGTCAGTAAATACTCTAAGTCTGGGCCTGGTTCTCTGGTTCAGGGTTCAGTGTGGTTGTGCTGTTTCTGACAGCTGCCTCCATTTTGTACGCAGCATCCAGGTGGTCGGCCTCTTCTCTCTGACCAGTGTTGACCGTCGCCTCTGCTGCTCTCTGTGAGGCTGATCTGATGATATCTGTGTTTTAAATGTTGCACAGAGGAACAGACGAAGCACAATGAGATGTCAGATGAGGAGCCAACACATCATCAGAAACATTGAAGAAGTGTATGAAACAGAAAACACAGCAGCTCACGGCGGAGTAGAAACATCCTGTCTGATCCTGTCTTTATGAAGGTGGGTTTTTACGTGTCTGTGGAGGTGTGAAGGATTGTCATCCAACACGGAGCTTCGACATGACGCACGGAGGCGGCTGCATGTCAGGGTCACCCCCCTCCCCTCCTCTCCTCACCGCCCCCACCCCCCCCACCCATCCTGAAGCCAAACGGTCCCTGTGGTCCTCTGCCAGCTCAGCTTGGCTCCCTGCCTGATATCAGTGAATCATTTCCTGCGCTGGGCAGCCGCTCCGCTCCGATCTCAGCGGCGGCAGCACGGTGACAAAATGTGTTTTCTCCTCTCAGGCTAATTGAATTGAAGGTGCTGCATATTCACTGCTGCTGCTTCTGGACAGCAGCGTCCTCTGAGGAGAGGTATTTCTGCGAGTTTTCGCTCTCCATCACCGCGCTCTGACAGGACACTGCTTTTAGAGCGGAGAGAAAGGGCTGATGGGATTGCTCCTGAGTGACGCCACACCTGCTCAGAGCTGCTCCCCCTCATCCTCATCTGTTTTAACAGAGGGAGTTTGGTGACAAAAGTACAGTGAGCACAAAAAGAGTTCACGTGGTAATCAACCTGTGAGTCAAGGTTGGAGAGCGCTGCGTATAATTAATACAGAAGACCTGTATCCCCTGGAATTAGGTCCATACAGGAAGATTTACAGGCGTTGCCAACGTTAAGTGCTGCAGCAAGAAGTGTTCTCTTTATATAGCATGGTGGAGAGAGAGGGTGAGGAGAGGGGGGTGGGTGATGCTGTTTTATGAACCATAAGCATCAAGCCCCTAAAAACTTGGCTGTGAATCCATAGAGGAGAGATTCACATGTTGTCTTAAAACCAGGGCTACATGCTGTGAGGTGTTCTCAGAGAGTGGAAGAGATCCCTTCACTGTAGCTCAGAGAGACAGAGGACATGCAGTAAACACAGTGACTGTGGACGAGTCAGGGTTATTAGACACGTGGATCTGTTTTCACTTCAACTTCTGTCTTGTTTCATTTCTTATATTATCACAACAAAGGGAGGAGGTTCACCTCCTCACCTGACGTTGAGCTGCTGCAGGTGGAAAAACCATCTGTTTTCATCCACTTCCCCTAAAGTTTGCTTTATGTTCAGTCAGAAATCAGTACAATTGTTTTAGTTTTGTGCACCTGCCTTTTGTTTAAAGTTACAGTAAAGCAGCGCAGATTGTGTTTTTCACAGATTTCTGAGCATTTCAGACCCTGAGAGGATCAGCAGTACAGATAACAGATGGATGGATGTGTTACAGTCTTGATTTTGTCCTGACTTTCAAAACGTCACCTGTTTGCTGTGTAATCCTGAATTATATCTTAGATTAGAGCTCGACATGTTGAGGCCTCACCCCCAAACATTTACAGTTTAACACAGCGTACGTGTTTAAAATGCAAACGTGTTTTCAGGATGTAGTTTGATACAAAGAGTGTTTCAGTTGAGTTTGACCTTCTGTGACAAACATGCTTCAGACATGATGCAGTAACACAGTCGATACAGCAGAGAGAGAGGGAGAGAGTTTGTAGCTCACCAGAGGTTGGGAGAAACGCTTGGAGGAGAAAAGATCAAGCCAAGCGTACGGCCATGCTGTTCACACACACACACACACACACACACACACACACACACACACACACACACACACACAGCAGGAGGAACAGGGAGGCACATACTGTATCTGATGAATAGCTGAAATGGTATGGAAATAACAGAGGATGGAATATGGATGCACCTACACCACACACACACACACACACATACACACACACACACACACACACACACACTCAGAAGAGCCAGGACTGATGAATGCATGAAAAACAACAGAAAAAGCACTAAAGGAACATTCTGCTGTTTTCTGGTTCACATGCTCTGATGGTTGAATGTTGCTGCTGTGACTGACGGAGCCACAGTTTGATTGCAGTTCATGGTCGGCCCTTAAAGTTGTGCGACCGGTGGTACGTTCAAGGACTCTAACAGCTGACTATCTGTGATGAAACTACTCAGATAAAACAAGAGTTAATTTAAGCTGAAATTCATCTGTTGACGTGTGACTGCATGTATGTAAAGTGTGAGCACAGTAAATGTTTTATGCTTGTTAGTAAAGGTGCCTGTGTAATATATGACACGTTCATGTTTATATTGCGGGACAGTCGACGGTGACAGCCTGAACATGACTACATGAAATATGCAGTAAATTAATATGAGGTGTTATATGGCCGTAGGTTTATGGAAACACACTGTGGAGGCTTCATCACTGTGAAAGCTGCAGTGTTTGTGCTTCAGTGTGTCTGTGACTTTCTGCATGCATATTTGCATGTGTGTGTCCTTCCTGAGGGCGATGCTTGTTTGGTTGGTGGGTCGTCTATGTTGGTGTTTTGACCCAGAAACTCATCCAGTCTCCTTCTCTCTCTGTTTCATAACATCTTCACTCGGGGTGTCTGTGTTTAAAATCCCTGTAAATTACTGTAACTCATCATCAAAACATGGCACTTTGTCTCGTCAGTGACATAAAGGATAACTCTGGTATTTTTTAACCTGGGCCTTATTTTCCTTTTTTTGGGTGGAAATGATTGATAGGGACACAAATCTTTGGAATTTATATCAATACCAGACTCCATTGACAAAAACAGTGATTTTACTGAGAAGAAGTCAGGAGCTGCTGCCTCAGTTGTTAAGTGTGTTTGTGTTACTGTGTGGTACTTTTACTTCAGTAAAGTATCTGATTACTTCTTCCACCACTGAAAGTCACACAGTAACACAGACACACTAACAGATGGAGGCAGTGGTATTCCAGCAGCTCCTGGTTAAATCCCTGTTTTTGTCAATGGAGTCTGGTAGTGATATATAGAGATGTTTCTGGTTAAACTAAAAGGATCTTCCTCTTTAATAAAGAATCCTATCATCATGTTGTCAGACACTGAGAAGAACAGTCTGAGTCTGTCAGAGACAAAAACAAGAACTTTAGTTTGATGTGGAAAACCACATTGTTTGTTTACTTTGCAGCAGCTGTTCACAGTTGCTGGTTCAATACTGCATTGATTCCAATCAATGATTCACACCCCAAAACATGGGATATAATGGTTCAAAAATACCAGAGTTATCCTTTAAAGTTTCAGTTTGCCCTTGAGCAAGGCAGCTGACTGCTAAATTAGGAGGAAACCTACTTCTTCCAAGGTTATTATCCAGCGCTAACAGCCTAAACTGAGTTGGACACAGGGTGTTAAAAGCTTGGATGAAAGTTAAATGAGATGTTGTGAAAAAAACTGAAAACAAAATTTCTGCCTGTCTGAGCACTTTATGAAGATGTAAAAGGTCGGGCTAATGTTAGCGGAGTTCAGTCTTTATTAAAAACCTAAAGAGTGTGGCTGCGGCGTGAGGCCGGAGCACAGAATGAGCAGTAAACAACAACAGCACAATGAGAAGGAAAATAAAAGGAAACCTCATTAAAACACTGGAAGCTCTGAAGGCAAACTGACATGAAAGTGTCTGTTCAGTAATTTGATGTTTGAAACAGTTCGTCCTCGTTTTTTAGCCTGAGGCTGAAAGAAGAGGAGAGGACTTAGAGTTTAGAGGTTGATTAACGTCTGAAAGAGGCCGATATTAAACATGTCAGTCTCTTAGACTCAGAGTAAAGAAAACATGAGGCAAGATCTGAGATAACAGTCGACTGTCGATAAGGAGCAAAACATTTGGAAAAAAAAGTATCTTTACTCCACAGGTTTGAGGGAAAGGGGGAGGTAGAGGAGGAAAGGAGGAGGTGGGAAAGAAAAAGGAAGCAGGAAAGGACAGGACAAGGTAGGGAAGGAAAGATTGAGGGAGAGAAGTTATGTTTGGATGGCAGGAGGTACGAAAGTAAAGGATGAGGTCAGGAAAGAAGAAGAGAGAAGAAGAGGAATGGAAGCAAAAAGAAAAACTATAAGTGACCAGCAGCAGGAGCAGGACGTTTCCTTCCTGCCTGACTTTAATCAGATGAGCTGCCTAAAGGTTCCTGTGTAATAAGGTTGTGTTGGAGCAGTGGAGGAGCTGTAAAGTCCAGCTCAGTGGTTCCTGGCTGGTGTCTGGGGAGCAGGACGTAAAACTGGGCCCATTTCTCTTGGATTAAAACACAGGTACATGATTGTGTCAAAACGTTCCTGGAAACAGTCCTGTGGTCTGAGAGGGTCTTTAGAAAGCTGTGGGACTAATGAAGAGCTGCTCAGGGTGCCAGATTTAGCGTCATGAATCATTCATAATACAAGTGTGTTTGACAGTTTTCATTCAGGAGGTGTTTACGGGACGGAGAACAAAGTGTTGGAGCTAAGATTAGAGACAGAAATAATCATAAATATGTGCTATTGTACTGTGAGGACTGAGACAGAGCTTTTCTTTAAAGAGTCAGATCCTTTTAGTTCAACCAGAAACATCTCTATATATCACTACCAGACTCCACTGACAAAAACAGGGATTTTACTGAGAAGAACTCAGGAGCTGCTGGAATACCACTGCCTTATGTTGTGGTACTTTTACTTCAGTAAAGTATCTGATTACTTCTTCCACCAATGAAAGTTTCACAACAACTCAAACACACTAACAGATGGAGGCAGTGGTATTCCAGCAGCTCCTGTGTTCTGCTCTGTTAAATTCCTGTTTTTCTTAATGGAGTCTGGTACTGATATATGTTGTTCCCTGATGTGCCAGAACCAAAATGGCCGCCACAGTAGGAACACATTGAACGACGAAGAAACATCAGTGATCTTAGGAGCTACTCTCCGTCTGTTTATGGCTGCACACGTGTACATGAGCTGAACATTTGTTCGGCCGTGGACTTTCTTGTCGTCTCGTCACCCCTCAAATGTGTCGTACGACTTTTGGAAAGCCTGACGTCAGATGGGTCCTGACAGGCAGCGAGGTACAGACAGGAAGTGTGTACGTGACCAAGTGTCAGAGCTGCATGGGAACAAGGAGCTACTGTACCCAACATACGTGTGTGAGAGAGAGAGGGATGGAGACAGCTTTTGATAAGAATGGAAAACAGAGCTAGATTTCCCTTTGATGTGGACACACACACACACACACACACACACACACACACACACACACACACACACACACTTCAGAAATCAGATTTGGGAGCTGTGAAGAATAAATGTGCATGAAGGAA
>BRZM01000321.1:22174-76871 GCA_033238685.1 Lates japonicus
CACACACACACACACACACACACACACACACACACACACACACACACAGACCTGTTACACACTCACACTTTGTCAGTCTCTGCTTAGTCGAACTCTGTGTCTTTGCTAACATCAGCTGCAGGACTCCAGCTGTTGAACCTGCTGCAGGGGTTTGGTGGTGATCAGGTCTGGATCACGGTCTGTGGTGGACTCGGTTGAGGTCAGGGTCTTTGGATGGTTTAATGTTGTGGCAGCACAGTTTCCACTTGTATTAGCATTAGAGTCTGGCTTTGAAGACATAAAAGTAATCAATAAAATCTTCAGATCAGTGCGGATGACAGGGTCTGTCAGTACTGTACTCTCTGTTTCAAACCTGATGAAAGACCAGTGAAGTCCGATCAGAGAGAGACAGGCCTGACTGAAGCTCCAAACTGATGTTAGATGATAAATGATCTGTTGGAAGCAGAATCTTTGTCGCTGATGTCTTTGTGTTTTCATGCAGCGGTTTAATGTCTGATTCATGAGACACTCTGCTGTGTTTTAGAGCCGTGAAACACTCGGTGAAGCTCGTCACTGTGACTCTGAGGTGTCGGACGGAGCAGGAGGATGTAGGCGAGCAGGTGTGGTCGTGCTTCATCAGGTCACAGAGAGGTTTTCAGACTGATTGCCGCCTGTTCAGAGGGTCCGAGCGTCTGCTGAATGACGAGCGAGGTGAAGCCGTGGGCCGTCCCGAGCGGCAGAGGACGTAATCATCCCGCGGGTGAAGAAGCCATTCAATCACGGCGCTGTCCTGTCACTCGGAGACACTCGAATCAAACGCTCCTCATCTCATGACTCAAGGATTCAAATGTACTCAACAAGTGTTTTAGCAGTCAGAGTGATGAAGTTTCCAGAGTTATTCATCAGGCATTTTGTCTGTCCGTCACATTCTCCTGAACATGATATCTCAGTGACGCCTCGAGGACATTTCTGCCCATAATTCAGTGCTGTAACTCAGGAACAGAAAGTTCTGACCATGTTTCCTGCAACTTGGTTTATTATCATCAGCTCTTCTCCTAAAATACCAAACTTACTGTGATTTTTTCCTCTGCAGCACAGAACATTATCATCCAAAAATGACTACATATAAAACATTAAGTGCCATATTCCTGTATTTTGATGAACAGAAGTGTAGTTTGATTAGAAGTTGAGTTGTGTGGATCTTTGATGTGTTTTTATGTCACAGGGGAATAAAACCGTGCACAGGACACACCTTCGTTTTCACTCTGCACTAAAATAAAAGCTAAATGCAAAGAAACTGAAACAGCTGAAAAATATTTTTCCTCTCGCTCTGAGAGAGGAACAGTTCTTCTTCATGAACAGTAAATAGGGCAGGGTGTCGGGGGGGTTCACCTAATCACGACATCCCCAGTTTGAGTCCAGACAGGGGTTTTGTTGCACGTCACCCCCCAACTCTCTATCACCATAGCAACTTATAAACCCCCCACAGGGTCTGTGCAGATTAAAGGAAACAATTACATTTCTAATCATAATCATTCAGAAAGAAAAACACAAATGTGTCTCAGGTGGGAAACAGCAGTGAAACGTCCTGAACTATCAGAACTTCTTGATTTATTTTGTCATCTTGTCTCATCTTCTTGAATATTTCTACATAAATGAAGTGCACAGACTGTAATTCAGATTTTATTTTGCAGAAAAATTGAGAATTGTGCTAAAAACCTTCAAAGCAATTCAATGGAAACATCTGCATACAACATTCAGTATTGAACTTAACCAACTCATATGATCTCTCTGTCTTTAGCTCTAGATCCTCGAGGCTTCTCTAAACTTGATTTTATTTGTGTGTTGTTTTGGACAAAAGCTAAAAGCCTTTCTGTTTCTGGCTTTATGTTTCTTATTCCTGCAGATTACTGATCAAATATATATCATATTAATATCATGCTGATATTTCAACCAACTCTTTTGGAGTTTGGTAGCAGTGTTGTAAAGAGGCATCCTGGGAAATGTAGGAAATGAGGAAGTTTAAATTACAATATTAAACTTTCTGAGGTGGTTCTGTTTTGAGGCACAGCTGTTCTCTGGACAGTCGTGTTTTAAGACGTGAAGTGTCTTGTTGACTTCTCGTTAACATGCTGACGCCTGTGGTGTCTGTGTGCAGCTGGTATACTGGGCCAGTCAGCAGCAGGATCAGGATGAGAAGATGGCTGGCTGTGTGTTTCCAATGGGACCAGAGAGCTTTCAGCGCTTCACGCCGGACTCCCTGGCGGCCATCGAGCAGCGCATCGCCCAGGAGGAGGCCCGACGCAACAAACATTACCAGGAGGTACACACACACACACACACACACACACACCAGATGGCATTATTATTATTCTTAAAACAAGTGGAAACAGGAATCAGAAAAAGATTGATGGAGGGTAACGCCTGACAGCTTCAGCAGGAAGATGTGAGATATTTCAGAGGTAGTGATGCTCTGTGTGTTTGTGTGTGTTTGTGTGTGTTTGTGTGTGTGTGTGTCAGGACCTGGGCGACGTGGAGCTCCCCCGGCCCCGGCCCGACCTGGAGGCAGGAAAACAGCTGCCGCGCATCTTCGCCGACATCCCATCTCATCTGGTGGGCGTTCCCCTGGAAGACATCGACCCGTACTACTTCAAAGACAAGAGGGTGGGTCACCCGGCGACAGAGTGTGTGTTGGTCTGTGTGTGGATGAAGGGTTTTGGAAATACCCCCTCTTTTCTGTTGGAAAATCCCTGGAAGATAAATCGACTCTTTGGTAGCCTACTTCACTGAAGACCAGGGGGTAGGTGACCGACTGTGTGAGAGAGAGAGAGTGTCCCCTCTCCCCCTTTTTCTCTCTGTTCTCTCTCTGTCCTGTTTACACCTGGTGTGATCTGTACTCTGTGCAGATCCAAACACAGCAGCTAAAGGAGCAGAACATCCAGATCCTTTAGAACAGGGCTCAACAGTTAGGATCATCTGTGGGTCTGGTTTCTGGAGACGCAGTTTCAGGACTTGTTTATTCTCAGAGGATTTCTGTTTCATTTGTCATTTTTCCTTGAGGGAGTTACAGCAGCTCCTGTAATGATGTACGATCCTCACATGATAATCAGTGCCCTGTTTCATTTACTGTAAAATGAAAGTACTGCTGTTGTTGCATGTGTGTATCAGACGTTTGATGCAGATCATTGATTATAATCAGGTGATTTACAGGAGCCTTGTATCTGTTACGTTACCTACAGCAGGTTTGTGAAAAATGATGCAAACTACAAAAGGGAAAACTTAGCTTTTGTTGGGAGGCCAGGTTTGGCTCTCAGCCCGCTGTTTCTCTACCTCTGCTTCAGAGGAAGTGGACTCGGTCCAGTTACGAGCAAATTCTGGAGCAGTTAGTTTGTGGCCTGGATATAACCCAACCACACAGCGTGCCCTGCAGAGGAGAGGGAGCAGCATGAGAATAATAATAAATGATCTTCCTGTCCTCAAGACAGAAATCCATTTTTGTTTTTAGTCTCTGTGCCAGTTGCTCCACATGCTGTTTACAAGTGAGACTGACAGGTATTTGTAAGAATTTTAATAATGTTTGCTGATGGCAGACTGATCCAAACTGAAGATATTCCTGAGGATTAAACACATTCTGTGTTCATTACAAGCTTAACATTATACAAAGATGTCAAGAACGTCAGAGGCAGATGCAAACAGAACTGTGTCATCTGCATAAAAATGACAGAATTGATGGCGCCTTCATGTTTGGGCAGATAACATACAAACCACACATTTAAACAGAGTTCAGACTGTTCAGTCAGAGCTGTTCTCTAACCCAGAACACACAGCCTCCTCTCTGCTTTTTCCTGTGTGAAAAGAAATCAAACCAACGGCAAAAAAGGCAACAAGTAACCACCTCATCCACTGATTCAGAGCAGAGAAACCCAGCTACAGTACAGGGTTGAAACTGCCTCCGGTCGACTCTGTCTGCTCTTTTTGCATTTCTGTTTCTGTTTTTCTCTCTAGTGAAGTTTCTCTCCAGGGAGTTTCCTCACCCTCTCTCTTCTCCATTTCTCTTTCTCTGTTTAGCTCAGGTGTGTTTAGTTTCCTCTGGGTTTTACCCAGGCATCCGGGGCGAATACACACAAACGCACGCACACATCATAGGTGTGTGTTGGCTGTGTTCTTGGTGCCAGTTGGTCTGCAGGAACAGTTAGAGTTTGGGGGATTTAGCTAAAAACACACAACACCTCTGAGTCTGTGCTCATGTTCTGTTGCACTAATTACAACATTCAGCTAAAGTTTCTCTGAGTTTTAATCAGTCAGAGGTCATGACTTAAAACTCTGTGTGTTACACAGCTAGCATGCTACCAATGTTAGCTAAATACGCTGCCAGTCTATACAGCCCATGGAGGTATTATTAAGTCTTATCAACGGCTGCAAACGTTCAGATTTGTCAGTGTACTCGAGATAAATTCCCTACTGAAACAACAGAGGGAGGAGTTTCACAGACGCACCTGAGATCACAGAGGATCTGATGGGAACGAATGGACGTCTGGTTTACACAAAGCAACGTGGAAATGATCTTTCCCAAACTGTGACCAAGACACACTTGGATTGGGTTTTACCACAGTAAGACTAAAACCTCATCAGATCATCTACCATATGAGTTTCTGTTTTTTTTTTCCTTGACATGCTGGTATTTATCTCTTAATTACCAGAATAGTTCCAGAAAAGATTTTAAAAAATACCTGTCAGTCTTTTTCTTTTCACTTAATGTCCTTTCTACTAAACAGCCTTGTGTTTTGGTGAAAACACCAATATAACAAACAGGTACTTAATGACTGTAGCAAACATAATGAATAAACACTGCAGCTGTAAAATCAAACTTCTCTTTCTTTGTTGCAGACCTTCATAGTCCTGAACAAAGGGAAGGCCATCTTCCGCTTCAGTGCCACATCAGCTCTCTACATCTTCAGCCCTTTCCACCCCATCCGCAGAATCGCCATCAAGATCCTGGTCCACTCATATCCTTACACATTACTGTACACACACTGTGCATGACGTCATGTGATCTGCAGGCGAGAGTCCGCAGGGAGGTCAGAGGTAAGATGTCAGTCACAGAGCAGCATCCCCGCAGCCTGTGTGTGTGTGTGTGTGTGTGTGTGGCCAGGCCACGCTGACGGCAACATGGCTGGAAACATAAACAAACAGACGCAGGCTGGGTGGTTGGTTCTTCACTGCGGGCGTCTGAAGCCTCGTCGCTGTTTGACGAGGCAGTGAACTGAGGAGCTGTACGATCACTGTGCATGTGAGTGAGTCCGTTCTGTGTGAGTTTAATTCCATGTCTCCAAACATCGATGGTCAGATAATAGTTTAAAGAGGTTCAGGAGGTTTCAAATAAACTTCACGCACAGGCTGATTCATAGAAGCTTTAGCTTTTTGTGCAGGTTTATTCAAAATGACTTGAATCCTTTAATAACAGATTACGGCTGTTATCCACCTCATTACAACAGAAGCCAAATATGAGGAGGTTGTTTAAGGTTGTTTGGAAAAATAACATCAAATTGATATATTGTCCTCCTCCATTAATGACCCTCCATGAAACAATGTTAATGTGTTTGACATTAAGAATGAATATAAGGTTCTTTAATGGATTACAATAAAAATAAAACTCAAACTAGGAGCAGTTTTTCCACATTTATCAAAAAGACATGTATCTCAGTGATAACAGGCCTAAAGAATATTATTCATCACACATTTTATTAACACTCTGACACTGTATGAATCTAATCAGTTAAGCCAACCTGCTCACATGTTGAATCCTCTGAGATCTACTTTATACTGGTCTGCCAGTTGGACGCTCTCAGGCTCATGTAAAGGAATGATGAGGGTATTTACCTAATTGTGACAACTGTGTGTGTGTGTGTGTGTGTGTGTGTGTGTGTGTGTGTGAGGGCTCATCCTGTCGGTCATATATCTGAGCCAGATATCATCTCGAGCTGTCTGCCGAGCCATATCAACATGACCAGTCAATACAACCCAGCCTTCATCATGGTCCCTGCACACACACACACACACACACACACACACACAGCCTAAAACCAGGAAGTAAGTTAGCATTTTAGCATGTTAGCACTTCCTGTTCCCTCGTCCCAAAGTCCCAAAGGTTGTCGGGGACGTTAACATGAAAACCCATCTACTCACCAGTCCACCTTTACAGCCTCGCTGTGTTTCTACTCACGCTCTTTCAAACTATCACTAACTTTGAATTTGAGTTTTTTCCATTCATACAGTCCTGACTGAAGGAGTCAGAGTGACATTAGATTTGAATCTAGATGTTTAAAAAGGCCTCTCTGAATCTAAACGCTCCGGCTGTGGGACTTTTGGCTCGTCGCCCGTTCCACGCTCCAGCTCTGCGCCGGCGTCCGCCTCAGGCCCCAGACGTCAACATGACAGATATTACTTCACACCCAAAACTCAACAGCCCTCACCCGCCCCCTCCACCCCAACACACCTCCCCCCCCCTCCCTGTCCTCACCTCACACTTGTCTATTTTTACCGTGGGAGGCGGCTGCTGGTGTTGAGAGATGTCGAGCCGGTGGACGCGGCGCTGTTGTCAGGGGGATAAGTGGGTGAGGAGGTCGGCAACGGAGGTGTGGCACTGCTGATGTGCCCGGTGTGTGTTTGTATGTGTGTGTTATAAAAGGGGGGGGGGGGTGTAAGAGCAGGAGTTCTTGGTGCTGAAGTAGAGTTTTAGTTTGTGTGTGTGTGTGTGTGTGTATGAGTGTTTTATAAGTGTTTGTGTGTGATCAAGTGTGTTCTGGATTTCTGCCCAACCACAGTGGCGCCACAGTGACAAGCTGTGGTGTGAGGTACACACACACACACACACACACTGAAAGTTCTGATATTAGAATAAACACACTCTTTATTTGACTACATATCCCACAGGGCTTTGCTCTGAAGGACACATTTGATTTGTGTCCCATGAGGCATTGCTCTGGGACCCTAAAGCTGCACTCCTGCCACCAGCTGTGGTGTTGTTGTTGTAATTGTGTTGCACTGAAGTGTGTCAATAATTGACTGGCTTTGTGTTGGGCTTTGACTTGTGTGTTTGCTCTGTTGTAATGTTGACAGGCTCAGATTGTTATTCTCAGAGACAGAGCTTTCTATTAAACCATATATCGCGTTATCACATATATCTCTATATTTTTCATCAGATTTACTGACAAAACAGTATTTTACTGTTTCAACACAGTTGCAGGAATACCACTGCCCATCAGTTAGTGTGTTTGAGTTATTGTGAGATCAGACGGCTCAGATGCTTTTACTGAAGCACAAGTGCACCACACGTCAACACAAACAAAGGTAGATTCGGCAAGTCTGAGTTCTGCCTCTCCTGTTGCTTTTTGCCAATGGAGTCTGGTGGTTTTGGACAGAGTGATAAACAGAACATTAGGAGGATTTAAAGTTCTGTGTAAACACAGACTGGACTGGTCCCTTCTTTTGTGATGAGTTTGTATTTCTGCTCCCGGTCAAACAAGCAGTCTGTGAACAGGTGATGCCAATAGAGGGTTTGATTTGGGATGAAAAAATAAAATAAACCAAAGATAATAAGTAGTGTCTTGATCTTTAGCTCATTGAATAATATGACTAAAGAGGTAAAGAAGAGAGAGAATAAAGGTAGGAAAGAGAAGAGAGAGGAAGCTAGATCCCGTGGTGGAGGTGGGTGGTGTAATGATATTACCGACATGGTGGCCTGGGAGGTCCATAACAGCAGGGCTATCATTACGCTGTAATTAGCTCCCGGCTCTGCGGCGGCGGCGGTGGGGGGACATTTGCGTTGTTTGTCAATCGGTAACCGTATTATCTCGCCGCCTGCCACCGCGCTCCAGCAACATCATTACAGCCGGCACTCAATCAACAATTACCCCGCCGCTCAAACAACTTTCAGCCGGAGTTTGGGCCGCTTTCACCCGGGGAGTATGTTCCTTCTGCCAAATTACAATAATTATGATTCATTTATAGCTGTGATTGACAGCTGAGCGAGGTCTCACCAAGTCTCCCACCTCATCGCGTGCTCAACATGGCAGGTGAAGGGGATATTTAACACACACTGCTGCCTTCTGACAGTTTGGAAAGTTACTGCTCCCTATTATATGATGATTAGACAAGAGTGGGCCCTTTCTCCCATCGCTGCTGTTAATGGCATATTAATTTGCTGTATTGAATGTGGCAGGCATCGGAGGGGAGCTGAAACACACATGCTAACTCTGCACAGCCTTTCAGTTCACTTCGTCTTTATTTAGCTCTAATGGGAAATCAGTGAAAGGTATTTAAAACCAAAAAAAAGCACATGTAAAATCACTTCGGCATGTGTTCAGTACACACACACACACAGAGAGAGAGAGAGAGAGACATTTTTACATTTACATTTCAGGCGTTTAGCTGACACTCTCCGCAGAGACTCTCAATGAGGGAACAAGTCATAAAAGCTTCAGCTCCTCGATCGCCATCATTACACCGAGCACATTTCCATTTTACATTTGAGCTGGTGCTCTTATCCACCGTGACTAAGAGCCGTAAATCACAGAAAAGTACACTAAATTGACTGTCTAATTCTCTTTCTGGCACTTATTGTTCCCGCATGCCAAACTCCACCCAACAAACTGTAAAGACCACACACAAATCTGAGGTTATCACAGGTCATTGCCCTGACTCCTCAATACGTGTTTCTGGGCTGTTTATTTAAATTACATGGCACTTTGTGTAGTACTTTTACTTCAGTAAAGCATCTGAATACTGAAGTCACACACAGTAACACAGACACACTCAACAGATATAGTGGTATCTGCGCAGCTCCCAGTAAAACTTGTTTTTGCCAATGGAGTCTGGTAGTGATATATATGCTCTGGTTAAACTAAAGGATCTGACTCTTTAATAAAAAGCTCTGTCTCTGTAGGAATCCTGTCGTAATGTTGTCAGACACTGAGAAGAACAATCTGAGACAAATATCTCCTGATGTTACTGCAGCTGTGACTATGATGTGAAACCCTCTTGTTCCTTAACCTGCTCACGTTATTCAGTTTGTTCATCATGTGCACCATCCTGACCAACTGTTGCTTCATGGCCATGTCGGAGCCGGCGTACTGGGCCAAATACCTGGAGTAAGTACACCTGGAAACTCGCACTGTCGATCGTAAGGTGAAAACATGGGGGAAACTGCGGAAATTCCAGAGGCAGATACGTTAAAAACTTTTCCAGTTAAAATCTAAACTGTTGGGAAAATCTTGATAGCACAAGGTTTAATGGGTAAAGCGTGTATATTAGTGATTTGGGTGAACTGACCCTTTAATGGCTTCCAGCTGCAGCTCGGTCTGAAGTGACGTGACTGCCTCTCTCTCCTGTCTGTCTGTCTCTGTACGGTTCAGCTGACTCCTGTCGGCTCAGACTTGTTTCTGGGGACAAAATAAATAAGTGAAGGATGTTTGGCTGAGAGTCGAGGCTCTGCTGATTTTATGAATATTCATTCGGCCCCTCTCCCTCCTCTCCATCTCTTTCTCCTTTTCTTTATTCATCTCAACTCCTTTCTTCACCCTTCCTCGCCCTCCATCCCCCTCTCTCTCTCTCCTCCTCCCCTCCACCTACTCCTGTCCTTTCTGTTTTTCCTCAACATTTAACTCCTGACATGTTTCTTCTTTTCCGTCTTCACCTCTTTAACATCTGTCTCCTTCTTTTCCTTCATCCCTCCTCCTTTTTTTCCTTTGTTCTTCTGACTGTCTCCTCTCTCCTTCACTTTCATCCATCTCATCTTAAATCTCCTTTCCTCGTGTTCCTTCTTTTACTTCTCTTCCACCTTTCCTCCTCTCTCCACTTGCTCTCCACACATTCTTCTCCTTCATCCTTCCGTCTCTCCATCCCTCCTCACTCACTGAAAATAAATCAAATGTCTCCCACTCTACTGTCCACCATTTTCTCTTTACTCCCTCTTTCCCTTAATGCTCCCCATCCCTCCCTCTCTTCATTCCTTCACCTCCTCCTCCCTCCCTCTCTCAGGTATACCTTCACAGGTATCTACACGTTCGAGTCTCTCATAAAGATCCTGGCGAGGGGTTTCTGTGTGGGACCTTTCACCTTCCTGAGGGACCCCTGGAACTGGCTCGACTTCAGCGTCATCGTCATGGCGTGAGTCGCACAAAAACACAGAAACACACTCACACACACACATTTTAATATTTGAAAAAATGTTAATTAAATGAATGTTCAAATTCAAAGCAGCAGAGGCCAAAATATCAACCAGTGAACACAGCTCATCTTTAAAATAATGAGACATTATCAGCAAATCAGTGAACAGATGAGTCTGTCTACACCGAAATGAATGCATACATGCAGTTTCTTAAAAGACTGACTCCTTTCCCTCCACCACTAGACGAGTCTACCTTCCTGTTTTTTTGTTTTTTTCTGATTTGTTACATTCAACATCATGAACCTAGAAACAGTAGAAAGCAGCAGGAGAAGCTCTTTCACCTCATCATCCTGCCAGTTTTATGTCGTACGTTGTTCCCAAACACAGAAAATGTTTCTGTTTATTTCTGCGCCAACGTCCAGAAGTTCCACATGCGTCACAGCATCGTGTCAGAAATGAGTGTTTCCACCCGGGCGTCATGTTTCCATCACTCAGTCAGTCGCTCAGAGCTGGAGCTGATGAATACCTGTGAACACTGCAGAGCTTTGACCCAGGAATAAATACAGATTATTACTGAGTCTTTGTAACTTCAATTATTAAATCAGAAATCTGACTGAAACACACAGAGACGTCTAAATACTGTAAATTCTCATGTAAGAGTCAGTGTATAAATAATGGCTGTGTGTTTTATGTGCATTTTCTTTTCAGTTTTAAAATTAAAAAAACAAAATAAACAAATAAAAGTAATAATAAAGATAAAGGCAGTTTGACTGTCTCCTTTAAATTAAAACAGTAAAAATGCTGCAGATTATTAAATGAAACATGAACATGAATTGGCACAATATTTATTAAATGAAAGTCTAGTGGATCCATTTGAAAGGTAAAAAGCACATTGTTTAATTCCAGTATATTCTACCTCAGTTTTATTTGCTGTCATGTCACGACCACCACTTCCTGTAGATGTTTCACATTAAAAGAACGCGCTGTTTCAACCACCTGAAAGCTTTTATTGTGAAACATCTGACCAGGAAAAAAACACTGCAAAGTAGAACTGAGTGGAATTAAAACAGAAAGTCTGAGCAGCAGAGTGTTGACTTGAATATGACGTGACTCTCTGATGGGATTAGAGCTGTGGAATTAAAGACTAATACACGCCTGTCTCTGCAGCTGAGGAACACAAACTTGAGAATGGATGAGTTTTTAAGTTTCCACAGCTAAGCACAAGAGTGTTTGTTAAATTCAGACACATTTGCAAAGTAAGGAGAAAGTCTGCTCTCTAACTGCAGAACTTGTTGTCTCATCGCCGTCCGTCCAAAACCTCTGACCACAGGGAGAAAGAACTGCGTCATATATCATTAATACACTTAATAAGCACAAGTCTGGGTGGTTTAAAAATAACTCTTTGCTGCAACGAGAAGTTGGTTAAAGTGACGTACTGTACTTTAATACAAGTTTGAGGTATTTATACTCTGAGTACTTACAAAATATTGTCCTATTATTCTACTACGTTTACGTGGCAGTCAGTTAAAACACGATGACTTCATATTTAAAAAGATTAAACAACTGGTCAGAATTAGCTCAGTTCTGATCTAGAAGATTAAAATGTTGTTTGCTGAAAGTTTTACTTGTAATAGAGTACTTTATATCATTGTAATGGTACTTTTATTTAAGTAAAGATTCTAAATACTTCCTCCACTGCTGCTCGTCTGCATACAGACTTACTAGTGACAGTGACCTCAGTGGGATTTGAACCCTGGCTGTGTCAGTGCCTTGCTCCACTCTCTGACCTCTGCTGCCCTTGGATCAAATCCCATCACAGTGCGGTCTTTAGAGGTCGGGGGCGTGTTTGGCCCTCCATTAAAAACACATCTCTCCAGGGGGCTGGTCACTGGTGAAAAATGTTGTGTCCTCCTTAATTTCTTTTTGTGTTAAACGCTTTTCCAAACAGTCCTGGGATTTCTCTCCTAACTGAGGAGGTCACCTCCACTTTAATGATCCGACACCTGCTCTGATGAAATGTTTAATAAAACCAAAAACAGATTCATTCATTGTTGTGTTTTAGGAAAACATCATGAGCACAACTGTAACATTAACTCCTTATTTTGTGGATGCAAATATACGTTTAAAGACACTCTGATCTTTAATTAGACAAACTTTGATGTCTGAAATCTGATGTGAGTAAAAACCAGAATAATTTTGTCGTCTTTAAAGGTGCTATACGCAAGTTTTTGCTATTGCTACATAGCTAATGTTAGCATTAGCAGCTATTTACTCATCAGGAGCTTCAGCCATTGTTAGTTTTACAAGGGAAAAGGTTAGAATACATCCTGTGAGCGACACTACTCGATGCTACAGTGATTACACTAATGCAAAGGTAAAAACCACCGACTGTCTGGATGGAAGGAAAGCAGAGCTAAAGCTTGTTGGTATGATCTGAAACTTAGTTGAGTAAAAATGGCTTGTAGTTACCAGGTTAAACACCCACAAACTAAAATCACCACAAACAAACAAAACAGTCAATAAAATAGTAAACAAGAAAAGATGTCAGGTTTAAAGTGGGACAAGTGAATAATTTGCAGGCTGGATGATACACTCGATGAATAAGATGACTTTACTCTGTGTTTCTGCAGAAAAAAGAGAGAAGTGATTTTCTCAGTGACACCCATGCATTTGCCAAATTACAGGTTTTGAAAAGCCCAAGGCTCCTTAAACTCACTCGGCACAGAGACGACTGTCAAACCATCAATTCAAGCCTGAAAAAAGACACAGAAACTGCAGCTCTGAGTCTCTTTTTTTCCTCTGAACGCCGTCAGTGACGCCCACCCTGCGAGCAACAGGCCTGTCGTTTTGTTTCAGAAAGAAAAAGAGCGTGACCCGTCCACTTCGGTAATTGACTGACTGATGGAAAATCGCTTCAGTTTGGTTTGGTTAGCGATCAGGCAGCGATCAATCAGAGAGCTGAGGAGCTGGAGGCGTGCAGCAAGGGACGCCGCCGGGAAGATAAACGATCAGAATGAACCGATCGGATCAATAGTTGACCCCGAGGCTCGGCTCTGAGGTTACCGAGCAGCGGTAATGAAGCGGTGTCACCTCCGCCGCGGCCGCCCCGTAAATTGAAACGTCTTGATGAAGGTGCCCTGAGATGGTGGGACGCCCTGTCTGCTGAGTTACATAATACGACCCTGATGACCTGCAGCCGAGTCCCTCAGAGGGAAAAATGGCTTCACTTAAAGGACAAATTCACCATTAAAACACTTACCACTTAAAACATACATCTGCTGCTGATACTTTACATTCTGTCTGCAGCTCAACACTCCTCTGTGTTATTACTGTACCTTCAAACATCAGGGACACTTATCAATATTTAACCAAGACCACAGTCTTTCCCAAACCTTGACTTAAGTGTGCTGAGTTCACACATTCACTAAAATCATCAAACTGCACCTTCAGCTCATTTTATTCCTTAAATTTATTGATTAATACTTTTACATTTTATCATTTGAATCCTCAAATTTGTAATTTCTGCCCTTGAATCGACAGACACACAAAGTGAATCCACATGGTTATTCTCATAAATGTAGGATTAGGATTAGGATAGGATTAGCCTTTACTGTGATGAAAACACTGGCATCACAGCAACATACAACCTCTCCATATGCACGTACAGTCAAAACTACAAGTAACATACTCCCTCAGTAACAGCCCCGACACAAACTCACGACTTTAATCTGAGTTTAATCTCAGAACATCACCCCTCTCCTCCGGCTTCATAATGTCTTTTCTCTTTCTTTATTTTTTTACCTACAGCGGCCCTAACTTCAAGGTATCTCATTCAAACCCCTCGTCTAGTGAGTGTGGCATTCTGGGAAACTGAGTGAATCTTTGCTGTAGTTTCAGGGAGGAGGGGAGCACAAAAAAAACCAAACAACACAGAGTTTCCTCTCTCACTCACTCCTCCATCTGTTCCTCTATCATTCAGTGACAAAGTGTTGATCTCTTGTTTGGCCTCAGAGCGACACACACACACACACACACACACACACACACAATGTCAGTAGGTGTGTGTCCTTGAACCGAAGGCCGTCCTGCGGTCAGATGGATCTTTAGCAGGACAGGGACACATAAGTCACACACACACACACACACACACACACACACAAAATGTCTTCATGGTGTCACATATGGACACACGCATCCTTTATATCTACAAACACACACACACTCCGCCCCTGACACATCACCCCTCTGTACCTGGGCTTTATTAAAAGCAGAGTGATGGTCGGTAAATAGACACACTCTCTCTCTCTCTCTCTCTCTCACAAACACACACACACACACTAAATGTCTGATCGATGCTCTCCTCCCCTCCCACCGAGTCAACATTCCCATGGTAACAGAGTCCAATGCCCTCCCCTCCGCCCCCCCAACACACACACACACACACTCGGTCCACCCCTGTGCTACTGATATTGCTGCTGTAATGACATGTTAATGGCTGCCATCACCAGACCAGCAGCACCAGACTCCACTCACATTTTCACTGCATTAAAGCTGCAACATTTCATTTATTTTAACTTAAGAAATCATCAATAAATCACATCTAATATTGTTCATAGTGTCATCAAACACATGCCCAAACAGGTCGCAGCATCATAGTTCATATTCTCATTAATCAATCCTCATATTTATGGAATTAATGATGCTGAAGCTGCAGGTGTAAAGACAGGTGCACTCGTGTAACTCCACCGTCGTCTTAAATTCAGCATAAAATTCAACATCCTCGTATTTATCTAAAACCAAGTGACCAAAAGACTAAAAAATGAGAGCTAATAGGTCGAACTGACCCGTTTAAACCCACTGGAGTAAAGAATCCAGATGTTATTCAGTATCTAACTCACTGTAGGAACATTATCACCGGAGCAGAGCTGGTCCTTTGGCCTCTTTCCACTGGTCATCTCCACCTGCATCTAAACGGCCTGCTCTGGCCGCCGTGCCCCAGCGTCTCCGCTGTAATTCAATCAGCCTGCCAGTCAACGGCAGTGAAATATGAGCCGTAATGGAGGGCCGTTAGCAGCTCGGGATCAGATTACTCGATCTAACAGAGGGGGCCCAAAATGGCTGTCGCCTGGCGCCTTTCCGGCTCTCACGGCCTCGTCTGATTTGATCTAAAGGGGACGTGTTCACAGCCTGGACTGTGGGGAATCTTTTACCACATTTTACCTTGTTACATCCTGTTTGTTTATGGATGTTAGAAAAGAGAACACGAACATCAACTGCCACAGATTTTCTTGTATTTTTTCCCCCAGTTTATTAGACATAGAATAAATTTTCATTCTGCTGGATGTCTCTTCTTCTCTTCCTGAGACAGACACCTGAAAATAGCCTGTTTTGACGAATTTGAAAAATAATAATCAGGGTTACTGTATGAACAATTGGGGTCAAAACAACTTTACTGTTAGACCAAGACTTTTCAGCTGGTTGCCTTCATCAGACTCATCATAAAACATGCTATAGACAACATTTAAATAGGTATAAATCAGATAAAATTCATCATCCACATACATATCAGCCAAACATAAGATTACAGATCATCATGTTCACAGGAAACAGTTTGATTCTCTCTGAATCTTTTATCTTTCTTCTTTTTCCCTGATATTTTTTTTTATCTTTTCTTCTTTCCAGATCTGTAAAGTTACACTTCCTGATTCTATTACAGCTGCTAACACTGCCTCCAAATCCCCAAACTTCCTCTCCAATCTCTGCTGATGTTTAAAATCTCAGTACAGTTCAGTTGTTGAGTTAATTTTGAGGATTTGTTGTGCTGTTAACGCTGTAACAAATCAGGAGTGTACTTTTAAATCACCACAGTATTTTCAGACTCTGTTGTGTTTGTCTTCTTTTGTTGTATGTTGACAACCACCACACTGCCCCCTACAGGCTGTTAACAGAGTTTATCAAAGTAGGGAACCTGCAGGCGCTGAGAACCTTTAGAGTGCTGAGAGCCCTGAAAACTATCTCAGTCATCCCAGGTAAGGCCTCACCACCACCACCAGGGGGCGACAAGGAGCAGAAAAATCCCTTGTCATCATAACGTCGTCGTGAACGTCCTCTCTTGTTCGTCCCATGTCTGCCGTGTCTTGCAGCATCAGCCCCCGCCCACCTCCCACTCTCTGCCCAGTCAGGGGTCACAGGTGTAATCACCTGGTCCAAATTAAGAAACGTGAAGTCAGATGTGTCAAAGCCAAACACTTGATTCTTAACTGGAGATGTTTGATTTAAACTGACAGGAGTTTAATCGGTTAATTAGCTAACATACTGGGTGTTTTATAAACTCTTACCTGTTTTCCTGTCATTTGAGTGCTGAGTATCTGAGTGTACTTTGATAATGTTTAGAATAATATTAATTTCAGAGTAAATGGAAGATAAGCAAATACAGGTTAACTTAGTTACGCAGCTCCTTATATTAGATCAAGTAAAAGTTGTGAAACTGCTGCTCATGTCAGCTGTTACTAAAAGATACTTTAAGCCACACCATAAACACAAATTGACAAACGGCTAACGATTATTTCCTAATGTTACAGGTTTAGTTTTAAGTTGCTTGAGATGAGATTATAAGTAAATAATGTACATTTCAGTTAAGCTTTAAATGTTAGATAAGGATACAGTAATTTAAAGACTCTGTGACTACAATTTACAGGTGTACCCCAAACGTCTCACATTCAAACTATGGTAGATGCTACAATTTCCTGATGTTCCCTAAACGCCGCTAGCTAGCTATTGTTTTTCCAGCCTAGTTTAAAAGAAGCCATGCCCTTTTTTTTTTTTCCAGAAAATGGAAAGTTTAATTTTAAATTTTAAATTTTTTGGTCTGATAAACAGTAAATTCATTAAAGTCAGAGCCATCAGCGCTGTTTTTCAGTACGGTAGCTGCCATGCTTTGCCGGACCCGCGTGAGTGCGGTTTCCATGGGAACGCCGTCGAGGCTTCCGTCATACGGAAACAATAGACGGAAGCGGCTAACGCGGGTAGCTCAGACAGGTGAGAGACCTTTCAGTTAATCTAAAGTGAAACCCAGTGACTTTATAGAGCCTGTTTACAGGAAATGCTGAGTTATAGTAAAAATAGACGTATGTTTGTCGGGCTAGTTGCTAATGATGCCACAGAAACGCTAAGCTAACTGGACTATTAGCTAACAAGAAACAAGAACGTGTTATTGATAATGTTGAGAAGGAGTTTATGTGTTTAATTTATAACAAGTAAATTATTAATTAATAAGCAATTATTGTAACGTTTAGCTTAAAAAAAATAAGCAAATGACATTTAATATTGTCCTTTGCAGCAGTTTGCTAGTTAGCATTAATGCTATTAGCAGCTTGCAGTAGATGACATATGCTGTAGGAATTCAAGCGCTGGTATTTCTTTAATTACTGACAGAATAAACACCAATTCACTTCCACTTAACCTAGTGAACGCTCACTCTAGTGATGAAATTATTATTTCAAAATTAATTAGCAACAAGTACAGTTTTTGACTAATTGTTCTGAGTATTTTTTCAAGAAAAAATGTCAGAATATTAAATGGTTTCTGCCTCTCTAATGTGATAATTTACTGGTTTTGTTAGTCTTTTCAAAATACAAAAATCAAAGATGATATGTTATATTTTTCTATTTAAAATGACTAATAACCTTGCACTTGAACTGGACACACTAATCATTTCATTATTTAATAAATGTAGTCCCAACTTGAAATGTATGCAAACACCCAGATTAGCTCAACAAATAAATTAATATGTATTGCAGATGTAGAAGGTTGAGCTTGTCTCCAGTGACTGAGCTTGTCTCCAGTTTATATGCATATGATTAGCTTTGAAAATCTGATTTCCCCTTCTGAACAGTCGAAGTCTCTGGCTTGACTGTCCACTGTTGCTGTCCGACCTGGCCTGTCTCTGCTGTATCTCTCTCTGTCTGTCTCTACATCTCCAACTTTCTCTCCCTCTGTGTTGGCTCGTTGTTGCTCAGTGTGGTCATACCCTTCTGTGTGTGTCTGTTTTTGTGCTTCTGTCTCCCGGCTTGTTGCAGATATGTGACTGAGTTTGTGGACCTGGGTAATGTGTCAGCCTTAAGGACGTTCAGGGTGCTGCGAGCGCTCAAAACCATCTCTGTCATCCCAGGTGAGGAAGCGAATATCAAACGCACCCCTCCCGGCCTGCTGGAAGCACTAAATCAGTGGCTGTGTTTGGAATCTCATCCTGCATACTACCTACTGAATACTACACAATCTGCTTTTTAACATCCATTTCAAGACCGTACGCATAGGTAGTGGCGCAGAAAGAAGCGACTGAAGTCTTCCTACAACTGGTTGTGAGCGGACATCAGAGGTTTACAAACAGCTACTTCATAGAAAACAACCTGAGTGAGTCAAGCAAATGACACAAGAGTGAAAAAACAACCTTAATCAGTGCTGTCTATTCTTTTCACAGCTTTGACCACATAAGCTAAAATCACAGAACTGTGGATCAGTAGCATTTCATCAAATCTGAACCCAGTCGGATCAGGATCTTTTATAATGCCTCATTAATGTAGCTTTCAACATCGATAACACATTGACACAAAGCTTCAACCTACTGACTTTGGCACAATAAGATAACAGCCAAGTTTAAGGTTAGCCAAAGTCCCTCTGGGCAAGTCTCGCCACTTGTCAGCCATCTTGGTATTGGGCAGTTATTTAAGGCTATGGGCAGTTATTTTGGATTAAAAAGACCAGAGTCCTATCTAAGTGAATGGGGAAAGAGCCATAACTTCACTTTCAGTTGTCACCTGGACATAAAAAGTGCATGTACAGAATCAGGTGGAATATTTCTTCACGTCTGATGCTGGCTAGCCTCTGTATGTCTCCACTCTGCATGTTAGCATGCAGCGCTAACAGCGTTATTAACATGTCTCAAACGTGGTCAAAAACATAGTCATGCCATTGTGGTTGCTTGGTTATAACAATGTTTAATACATGTTATAATTGGAACCAAATATAATCACATCAGTCATTCATTAGTTTACAGACGACTGTTAATAAAAGCAAGTGATTTTGGATGTAAACTGAAATTAGTAGAGTCTGTTTCTAATGAATTAACTAAAGCAAAAAAAAAAAGTAAAAAGAAACTGGTTGTTTCTTTGATTTGTTCAGATTTGAATGAGGACAGTCAACTTGTCTGCACCCTTTGTGTTCTGAGTGTGTTTTGTTCCTGCTGTTTTTACCATCTGTTTATGTTTGTGTGTTGTGTTGTTGTTTGAGTGTTGTGGGGGGGTTTGTTTCCGTGTTTTGGTTGATTTTGTCAGTCATGATAACTGTGACTTTTTCCACGGTGGAAATATTTTTTGAAAAACTCAAAGCTGCTGTCAGATGAAAACCTCCAGTCAGTAAAAAATGTGACAAAGAAAAAGTGAATTTTTTTAGTTGTGTAAATCTCTCAGAAGTTCTCATCCAACAGCAGCGATATACTAAACGTTTTTTTCTCATGTTATGAATTCATTATTTTGTGATTTATCCCCTCTTGTTTGTAAAGATGGCTGCCCTTTAATTTCACTGCATATTAATTTCAGTCTGCTTAACTGAAAGATACTGAAGGTTTGAGCTTTTTTTGAGACCAATTTGAGACTTTACCACTTCAAGTCCATTTGAAATATTTTGGGTTTGTCACACAGGGAGGAAGCAGGAAGCTTGGATAAAGATGTCAGTTCAGGTGGCGGCCATCTTTATATGCATTCAGTTTTAACATTTGATTTTATGAAAAAGAGAGAAATTCGTTAGAGTCATTTATCATGACAAAAACTGTAATTGAAATGAGAGTTCAGGGCGGTGGCAGTAATTATAATATTTATCCATGTGCTAATCCTGTCTGCGTCCTCGGCGGTCCCTCAGGCCTGAAGACCATCGTCGGCGCTCTGATCCAGTCTGTGAAAAAGCTCGCCGACGTGATGATCCTCACCGTCTTCTGCCTGAGCGTCTTCGCCCTCATCGGCCTGCAGCTCTTCATGGGAAACCTGCGGCAGAAGTGTGTCCGCAGCACAGCGCACTGCGTCAACGACAGCCTGCCCGCCAACACCTCCTTCTACTGCAACAACAAGACCTGGGCCTCCATGAAGGACTTCATCAACGACGAAGGTGAGGGTCAGACGAAGGCGTCTATGTTTCATTCATTTAAACACAACTGCAGTAGTTTGATGCACTAAGTGGAAGATAAGATGGTGACGGTAGAACAAGACCTGCTTCTAGTGTGTTCTGTACAGAGAAGTGTGTGTGTGTGTGTGTGTGTGTGTCGTGCTGCAGTGATGACTGGTGTTTCCTAAATGGACTGGACAATGTCATGTTGGCACTGTGGTTACAACTGACGTCAATAATAACAACACACACACACACACACACACACACACACGTTGTCAGGGTTGTGATGTGTGTGCAGGCCGTTCAGCTGGACAGGAACATACAAGACGTGACACACACACACACACACACACACACACAGAGGTCATGAGGTTATTTACATACAATTACTTGACATGTCAGGCATCTTGACCAGGGAACATAATATACGTTATGTGGACATACTTAAACACACACACTGTATATATAAGCATATACAGTGTTGTACATGCAGCCCACACACACACACACACACAGGTCGAGGTCAGGGTTAAGGAAACGTTTAACACTGCTGTCAGATGAAACCTGAGCTGCACCTCGACTTTTTCTCTCCATGTGACCAAAACACTGAACTGCACATCTTCACATTTCCATCCTAATCTACATTCAGTGTGAAATGTTTTAATGTTTTACTGCAGAAAGATTTTGTTTCTTTTTCTTTTATAACACTTTCTTTCCCCTTTCTATTTTTTTTTTTTTCTTTTCTGACCTTTATTTTCATAACAACACAGTACAATAGAAGTGCAGCTCAGTAATTAAACACAAATACACACAACACATGAAATATGTATAAATGGACTGTCTACAGTCTTTATCAAAATACACAAACATATGTTCATAAAAAGCTCTTTTTCTTTGTAAGGTTATTGTCCTGCTGTGTCAGTATGAACAGTATTATAGAGGCAGAAAGTACAGCTGGGGTGTGGCTCTTCTTTTGCCAATACAGTTAAGTCTTCATATGTGAACAGGTTCATTACACAAAGACACACCAGTGAATTATCACTTAATCCTGTTTCTCTGTGGCTAAAGTTCACAAACACAGACGACCTGTCATCTGGACTTTCTTTTAGATTTTAATAAAACAAGTTGACACATTCCATTGACTTATTGATTAAACAGGAATGCATTAAGCAGAACACAGGAGCTGCTGGAATACCACTGCCCCATCTGTTAGTGTGTTTGTGTTAGTGTGTGACTTTCAGTGGTGGAAGAAGTAATCAGATCATTAGCAGAAGTAAGAGTATACACACAGTAACACAAACAAACTAACAGATCAAGACAGCAGAATTCCAGCAACTCCATTGTTCTGCTCAGTAAAATTACTGTTTTTGTTAATGGAGTCTGGTGGCTTTGAACAGACCGATCAAATGTCTGTTTCTGCTTAAAGAAAAAGGATCTAACTCTTTAGTAAAAAAAGGTGCTTTCTCTGTAGGAATCCTATCTACAAATTAACTTAAAGCTGCTGTAGTTAACAAACATAATTCCAGCTCAGATTTATACAAAGTTTTAATTCTTTTTACCAAAGTTAGTTCTCTGAGGTTTTGGAGCAGGGCAGTAAGAGAAGAGATGCCTCCTTAAAAAACACACCCCAGGATTAACAGACTCTTTATTATTATCCAAAACAGATGTGTAATTTAACGTACTGACATGTCGCTGTAGTTAACAGACAGCAGTAAAGACCAGCAGAGCCTCACACCTGTGTTTCTACCTTTTGCTAAAGTAAACCACCAGAATAACAAAGCCCAACTCTGAGCTTACAGTAATGCAGCTTGTCTGGACATTCTGCCCGTTGCTAATGTACCTGCTATTTATTCATTTCCAGCTTTGCCGTCCATCACATCAAACAAATGTCCCCTGCAGGCCTCGTGATCGGTCTCTAAAAGTTGCTAGAAACCTGGAGCCGAGCTGCGGCGTTAAAGTCATTCCGCTTATTATCCGAAAACAGCCCCTCAGTTGGGAGATCAATGGTGGATGTACCCATTGTTAAACATTTCCCATCATGCCGCAAGTTTGCTCTATCTGGTCAGGAGCCGCTCACAGTAGCAGTCGCCGCCTCGGGCGCTTCACGTTAGAGGGCAATAAATTAATTATAAACAGACATCGTACAATCCGTCTCGAGCAGCAGATGGAGCTGGCTATCATCGGCCAACAACAGCTTCAACAGGAAGCAGGAGCAGATTTATTCTTTCCGCCAATCACATCACGTTTGTTTTCATGCCCGACATTAACTCCTCTTTTTAAAGGAAGTGATTTGTTTCTTTATCCTCAACAAATCCCAAGCGCCCAAAATACTCACTATAGCAACCAATGTGATTATCCACCACTGAAAAATAGTCCCCAACAAATGTGTACTATTTCCCTCCCTGATCATTTAATAAAACTACAGTGAACAGCAGTTGATTAAACCTTGATTAAAAATGACTTACTAATTCTTATTCCTACTTGTGATAATGTAAACACAACTCAACAACATATATAACACAAGCTCTCATTGCTTTTTAGACATTTTAATGAAAAGTTAAAGATTATACTTAATCCTGATTTTCCTCTTGTAAAGTTTTTCTGTGGTTCTGTGGTGATAGAGACTGTAATGATCATTACACCTCCAGTGTGTAGACGTAATCCTAAAGCAATTCACTGAACCAGCTTTGTATGGAAAGACAGAAGTTTGACCCTGACTACACACAACAACATCGAATGATCAATTTAGTTCTTTCTTTGACCTTTGTCTGGTGGAAGTTAGCACGAGAAATTTTCTGCTCTAGATTTTCGTTGACCCAAAAACCATGTCAAAAATACATGACACTGAGTTTATTTTGAGTTCAAAGGCTCATGTTTAGTGATCGCTAGTAATAATTCCACCCACAAATAAAGCATTTTTTACTGACATAATGAACTGAAAACACTAGGATCAGAGAGTTTAAAAGACATCCAGATGCAATATGAGTTTGTTATGGTGAACTAAATAAAATAACGCTTAGATGCAAATTTACAGAAGCAAACTTCAGTTTTTTCATGGATTAGCTCCAGAAAAGAAAGTGAATATAGGTTTTGATGGATGAATGTAAAGGATATTTTGACAAAAATGAATCATTAATTCAAACTTTTCTGGAGTGGATGAGCAGATTAACAGTGTCTCAGTTTATTTCCCTTTGACCAATAATCCTTCTCAACGCCTTTGTCATACCTGCAGATTTCATGCAATTTATCTCTTGCAGATGAAACGTACGAGGAGTATGAGGTATTGGACTTGTCTGAGTAATTTGGTAACCTTTGAGATTGAAAAGAAATTAATTAAACCCACTCTCCTGGAGATCCGTGGAGACACCTTCCGTTTCTGCAGTTTGTAAAATCTTCTCAGACGGGGGTCGCTGGAGAGAAAACCTTTATTAATTGTCAGCCCCGTGTTAATGTGCATGTATTTGTGGGGAGTTTGTAAACCTGAATGATGAACTTAGTAATGATTTTAAGTAGACTGTTTCTATCTGCTTTGTCTGGGGGAGAAAATGCCTCGGCGACTCATATCTCAGTGCTGGGTGTAAAGGCTCCATGGTTACTTTATCGCGGAACAAAAGCACTCCAGACTTCCAGTTTTTTTTGTCTGTCTCCCAGGATGCACTGACAACAAATGAAATGGCTGCGCCCCTGTGCTTAAGTGCCTTTTGGTGAAGCGGGCGGTCGGACGCGTCAGAGCTGAACAGACACTCCACAGAACCTTGTTGTTGTCAAAGGAAAACTTTGTTTGTGTACAGCCAATAAAGGGAAGAAGAAGAAGGCTTTTGTTTTCTTTTGTAGACTTTGAAAACAAGTTGAAATGTTTTGTGTTCGTGACAAGCTGAGGTTTCCATTGAAAATTGTTTAAACTTTGCTTCGCTCGTGCAGTAGCCTTTTTGTTTCCTCCTCCGGCACATTTAGTGAAGCGCCGACAAGAACATGACCCTTAATGCTATAATATTTTCTATTGGAATGTGCTAAGTGTAATCGTCATAATGGCTGGAGTTAAATGTGTGGTCTGAATTTTGTGTTGAATAAAAGATGAGTATCCTGAATAGTTGTTCCCGTAAGGCAAAGGGATGAAAATGTCAAGCCAGCATTTAAGGTCACCGTTTCTCTGAAAAGTAGCTTGTGCCACAGCGACTGATGCAGAGAACCCCCGTCTGTCAGGTTCCCCGACTCCATTATGTAAGCTGGCTCACAGAGGAGCAGCTTTTCACAATAAAACACATGATGTTACATGTCACAAACAGGAAGTGATGTTTTTTAGAGTAAAATCTGAGTTGACAGTTGGTGTAGCAGCGTCAAGATCATGTTGTATTTCCACCGTCACATATACACTCAGTAAAGCCTGGACTTCATTGTTGGTTATAAGCTCTTACACTGGTTTTTAAAAAGGGCGGTGGCTTGTGTTCAACCAATCAGCATCAGTTCCTCTTGTACCTGCTCTGAGGTAGGAGCTAAAAAAGTCCCTCTAAGAACTATGATCGTTGGGACGAGGGAACAGGAAGTGCTAACATGCTAACTTACTTCCTGGTTTTAGGACTCACAGGTGGTGGTTTTGTGGTGTTTTCTGTGTTTGCGGTGTGTGTGACGTGTGTGTGACGGTCGTATCGTTTAAGCTCGGACAGGTTGGGTGTGTGGAGACCTATTATCTGTGAGTTTGGTGGAGCAGTGGTGGAGGATTTGTTGAACAATACTTTGGTACAACAGGAGGATGAGGTGGATGACTTTACGGATTACTGATCGTCTTTTTTTGAATGTCGTCTGTGCGCAGGTCGAGGCTGAGTTTATTGTCCAAGATGTTTGAACTGTTTTGTGCATAGATGATGAAATTGTGTTTAATACAAAAAGCTTTTCTACTTGTTTAAATAAAGAGCAAAAGACCAGTAAAGCAAGCGAGGAGGCTGAGAAGATTGATTGTTTCACATCTGTTGGGGAAACACTGAGTCTGGCTGAATCCAGAGGCAACAAAATCCACCTACTGGAACCTTTAAAGGTCAATAATTAATAATAACATATTATGTCCTGTTTTTGATTTGATTTGTACAAAAACCAAAGTATAAAGACAACACAGCAGGCAACTGGTCCCCGACATTTGATCTCATTTGACTCGATCAGCTTGATCTTGATCTTGAGGTTGATCACGTTGTTTGATCACAGTGTCTGATTCCGCAGAGTTGCAAACCCTGAGCACTGAAACCAGTCCTCAGTCTGAAGGCCTGGACAGACCTGGTTAAATACATTTATATCCATCCTCAGGAATAAATACTGTTTCCTCAAACCACAACAAAAGTTAAGGAGCACTTGTTTCCTTCCTGCATTTGTGCATTAAAAGCTTTAGAGCTTGTTGTGTCTGATACTTTAGTTCCTGAGTATGTTTGGGGCGGAGGAGCACCTGAAGTACCTCGTGTGATGATGTTAAAGTGGATTAATGTACTTGGAAATGGCTCATGGTCAGACTTAAGTGTGAATAAATGCTCAGCAAACCGTGGCTACTGTAATGGTTTTGGTTTTAAGGCCTCTTGCTCAGACGGTGTCTAACCAGGCCAGAACACACGAGCTGAGTTTGATGAGTTGATTGATCCTGCAGAGTCTGGGAGGTGAGCACAAACTCAGCACACGAAGAGTTACCTGAACTTACTTGAGACACAGACCTGACATGGACTTTATTATTATTATTATTACTTTACTATAATTGACAGTAGTAGTAGTGAGGACGCAGATGGCTGACAGGTGATGCTTTGATTGACTATGATGTGTTGTGATCCAGTCGCATTCACTGACTCACAGCTGGCCTCATGTTACCTTACAAAAACTGTATCCCAGTCAGTTTTACACAGAGAGGTATATAGTACACAGACTCTCCAGAAAAGTGTTGAAACAATGAAATGAGAAAACAAACAATCATTAGGGCTGAACAACTAAATCTAAATGTTAAACATGGCCAAGAGCAATCTCCAAATCGCAGGAGCTGCAGTTTTTTGTTAAAGGTAAAATGTGTGACAACATACCATTATAAATGAAGCACTGTGGTGTTACAGAGACGCCTCAGTCAACAAATCATATCATCCAGATGTCAGGGAACATGCTCGTTTGGTACAGACTGCAGAAAAAATCGCATCATCATCATTTTTCAGTGAAAATATCTGTCAAAATAATTGCAATATTATTAATTTTTTGCTTATCGTTCAGCGCAAATAAACATCATCTTTATTTAGGTACAATTCCTGGTTGTCACATTTTGAAGGGTGATTTAATAACTGCTCCTGTGGGAACACATGACAGACACCTGCTCACAATGAGTATTTAATTGTGATTTGTCACATAAATGTCTTGAACATTTATGTGCCAAATTCACAGGTATTTTCAGTTATTCACCTGTTCCTGATCAGACCTCAGAGGAATCAGATCAGAATCAGATCAATAAATATGTTAGTTGTATTTTGTACACACCCACACAGTCCTGAGGAGAGGACCAATCAGGAGCCTGGGAGTGCAGAGGTCAAAGCAGGAAGAATCTCCTGAGCTGAAACTGACTGGAAACTAAAGAATTTATCTTTTCTTTCCAGACAACTTCTACAAGGTGGAGGGAGCCAAGGATGCCTTAATCTGTGGGAACAGCAGCGACGCAGGGTGAGTCCACATCTTCTGTTTCTTAACGTTTGGTTTTAAGATAAATTCAGCGGCTGAGAGAGAGAGAGGTGGATGTGGATGTGGATGTATGAGCTGGAGCCACTTCCTGGTTGAAGGTGGAGGTTGGTGAAGGGTTGGAGAGACGGCTGCTGAAATGTGAACTGTTCTTCTCTGAGGCCAGAGCTTCCACTGAGATGATCTCCTCTGTGTTGTTTGTGAGCTTAATGACCAGAGGCAAAAGGCTGATTCTGGTGTGTTGTTTTTTTCATTTAACAGATGGAACTTAGACTTTTTTGTGGCAAAAAACTGACATAACACGCTCTGATGTCTGGCTGAACTGTTGGCAGGCAGGTTGTATTGTGGGTAATGTAGGCAGCAGGTTTAAACAAGGAAGAAGAAGGTGTGTAAAATACGAAATACAAGAGATTTCTGGTTCTGCTGCATCGATTTCCTGTTTTAATCTGCCCATCGTGAGTCTGACAGTGTTACAGGAGTGCAGTGATAAATCTGTGGAGTAATCTTTTAATAATATAATACAGATTTATGTCTGGATCACAAGTATAAATCTGGGTGTGTGATGAAAGACTTCAAACAGACATTAAAGGATAAATATATTATTTATTAGATTAGATATTTTTCAACCTTATTTAAGTTGCTGCATTGTAATCCAACTGGCAGTTGTTGATTAAAATCATTGTATTATAATAAAAAAACAAAAAAAAAAGTTTAAAGTTTTGATCTTATAACTTCAGTATTTTTTAAAATCCTTTCTTTTACAGGATGAATTGAACTCTAACAAACATCTGTGTGTCCTGAAATGTCCTGACCCAAAATCAGGGTCAGTTTGCAGACCTCTCCTCAGGGCTTTTTCACACAACCATCCTCAGGTGATAATGAACTTAAACTGGCTCTGAGCCGACTATAAGCCCTCGTTTAATATCTACAAGTGTGAACAGTGAAACAGTTTCCAGATAAATATCCCTGAGCTTTGTGTATCCTGAGGTTTGGATCAGCTCAGGGCGAAGAGGCACAAGTGTGAAAAGCTTTTGTTCTGTCAGTAAGAGGACGAGGCGAAAACATCACTGTCTCTTTGTTTTTCTGTCACTCATCCAGCATGGCGGCTTGGCACTTATAACCTTTAGTACCCACTGCAGCGTTCAGGCTTCTCTTCATCTGTTTGATAACAGCTGAGGGAAGTTTGGTGTTTTTCACAGAGCTGGAACAGAATGAAGGTGGAGACGGACCTGGCTTCGTTTAGCTCCCATCTCCTCAGTGAGACAGGAGGCAAATAAAAGCAGGTTGAGTCTTTAGTTCAGCAAATATTTTTCTCCGAGGGAGAGCTGCTTGTTTAGAGGAGCTGGAGAAAAAGTTTTTCTGGGTAAGTGAGGCTGAGGTGACAACGTGGGCAAAGAGCAGGAAGCTAATATGAAGTCTGTCTGTTAAATTAGCCATTAGCCAGTTTGTTAAAGGTGTTATCACAGGACTCTGCTCATCTGATGCTAACCTGTGGAGGTATCAAGAACGACAGTGATACACAGCAACCCCCACACACAATAAATAGGCTGTTTCTGGTTAATAAGAAGTTTCTATCAGTGTAGGAATCCTTTCCATAATCTGAAACTACCTGTTCATCTCGTTTCTCATTTAATCGGTGTAGTTAATAGATTTGAGCGAGCCTCCCGCTGCAGAATGAAGCTGTATGTGTCTCGTCATCTGTTTGAATCTTGCTGCTGGTACCATGAGCTGCAGTGTTGTGTGGCATGTCAGAAAGGACTAGTATCTGCGCTGACTGTCCACGCTGAGAGCAGGACGCTGACAGACACTGAATGACACAGCTATGACAATATCCTGTGAGTGTGTGTGTGAAAAAGAGCCTGTCATCCAACTCAAAGTAGAGGTGCCTTTGGGAAAACAAGTTAGCCTGAAGCTAGCTGACCACGCCATGTGAAACCTATCTAAAGACTCAAACATGTAGCTAGCAGGCTAATAGGGAGCTAACTGACACGTAGCAGGAAGAAGAGGTTCAGGAGAGGTGAAGCAGAAAGGAGGATGGGAGAAAGAGAAAAAGGAGGAGAAGATACAGACAGAGGGAAAAGTTAACCAAGAAAGTAGATGGATGGAGGGGTATTAGAGGAGACAGGAGGAAGAGAGGAAAAAAGGAGGGATAGGAAGATGGAGCGAGGGCATAGGAGAGTGGAGCAGATAGATAAAGGGATAGGAATAGATAGGGAGGAGGGGGAGAGAAGAGATAAGGCAGGAGAAAAGAAAAGAGACAGATGAGGTAGCCAAAAACAGGAAAGCAGAGGTCTCTATGGAGAGAGGGAGGGCATTGATTAGATAGAGGGAGAGGAGATAAAGAGAGAGAGAAGAATAAAGAAGAAGTAGTTAGAGAAGAGACAAAAAAGACCAAAAAAGGTCAAAGTAAATAAAAGGGAAATATCATAAAAGAAATGAAGGAAGGGGAAAAAGGGAAAGAAAAGACAGCTACAAAAAAGACAGGATAAAAGAGTGAAGAGAGAGGAGGCAAGGAAAGAGAGGAAACCAAAAGAGAGAAAAATGAAGCATATAGCAACAGAAGAACTTAAGGAAAAATGGAGGTGCAGAAAGAAAAGAGTAAGAAGGCCCTGCAGAAAAGAGTGACTGACACATAGAGAGACAAAAGAGTGAGGGTTAGATAAGAGACTGACTCTGGTGCAGAAGAAGAAGAAGGAGGAAGAGGAGCTGTGGAGTCGCAGGCTTGGAGGCGACGGAGGCAGCAGAGCAGAAGAGGTCAATTAAAACTCAGAGCTCTGCTCTGTCTGCAGGGTGGAGACTAACTCCTTCAATCACTCTAACATCACTCACATCTCTTCAAAAAACAGAAATCAGATGAATGTGATCGTCAGAAAATCATCACATTCATCCATAGATTTGGATTATTTCTCTGGTTTTAGCTGTAGTGAGGCTGTTAATTCAAATGTTTACCTGTGGTTTGTTGTATTGTCTTAAAACCTCTCAGGAGCAGACTGAGGTTTGACACCAGAGGCTGCAGTTTCCTAACAACTGTTTCTTTGAACCATGACCACCTGTCGTTCTGTCACTTTAACTACGTAGCTACTGTTGTAGCCAGTGTTTGCTATTGTGAAGCTAACGTAGCTAACGTTAGCATCAGCAGCTGTTTGCTTACAAGCCTAGAAGAAATGTTGAAAGTTCAGCATCAAACTTCACTCCTTTACTCAACGCTAATGTTTTGCTTCTAGTTTTCTAGTTTTTCTAGTTGAAGTAAGCATGCTAACCAGCTAGTGCTAATTTGAGAGTTTCCACTTGTATTACGTTGCAGGATGTTTGAGATGGATTTCCATATGTGTCAGAATCCACAGTGTGGATCATCTCTCAGTGATGTGGACGTTCATCATGTTGGTTTTGAGACTAAGATTGTGGAAGATTTCCTCTCATTCTGCAGAGAGACACAGTGAGTCAACAGTGTTGGCTGAGTCTGAGTTATTAGCCGAGAGAGAGAGAGAGAGAGAGAGAGAGAGAGAGAGAGAGAGAGAGGCTGCTGGAGGATGAAAGAGAGAGAGGAAGACGAGAGAGCGAGCAGTGATGACAGTGATGTTGATCACAGGGTTGTTTGCTTCCTGTGCTGAAGCTGCTCTGCTCACGCATGATGCTGATTCGCCCGGGCCTGAGGGCAAAGGTCACTGAGCTAACCCACTCTGACATACACACTGACACACTGCGACTCATACGACCAGCTGCAATGCACAGAATCACAGGCACTTTATTAGCCAAGTGTAGTGCAGTGTTTGGAGAACATTTGGTCCAGGGTTGGCCTCACCTCTCCACTGCACCTCTGCACGTCGCAGGGTCAGATCACAGCTTCTTTTTACGATAGTAGAGCAGAGATTCAGGAACAAGCTACAAAAGTACTGAGAGCTGCTAATAATGATATTAATTCAATCTTATTTCAGTTGTCTGACCATAACTAAACGTCACAATCTAACCTCTGTACAGCACCATACTGTGCAGAAATAAGTGGAGAAGCCACCCCACAGAGAACACTGGCCTCGACCACCGCTAATGAGAATTATCTCTCTGTCGCTGCTAGACACTAAGGACATAGATAGATATTTAATTCACTATCACAGAGGACTAAAAGAAACCTGCAAATATTCACATTTCTGAAGCTGAAACCAGTGAATTATTGGTGTGTTTTTGCTGAGAAAAGGTCTTAAACGATTAATGGACTTTTTTTTTTTGCAGAGAAATTGAGGCAAAGTTGTTTTATGTGAAAGAGACAAGTGGATGCCTGCGTTCTGAAATCAGCAGGAAGTTAGTTGCTGCTGTCTGACCCACCAGTTTGGCCTCCTCACCAGCACAGTCAGCAGTTGGAGCTGCAGCAGTGGCTGTGACACACTGCTCATACAGCCAATTAAGATTTGCTGCAATTGCTGCAATTTGCGTCAAAATTGTACCTCATAAAAATTAAACTCATATTTTTAGCTTCTATGTCACGTACACGTCCAGAGGTAATGTTATCTCTGATGTCAGTGGTAAATAAACGTCCATAAATCTGTGTAGGAATCACAGAGTAATGATGGCTCTTACAGCTGCAGAAGTTGCCTGAGAATCATGATGTTTTTAGGTTCTCTTCAGTATCACAGTGATCCAGTGATAGTTGTCTGTACAGCCATGGGTGCACTGCAAACAGGAGCTGCTAATAGCTAATCTGGCTAACTTTTAATAAAAAAAGTAGCCCACAGTGAGATACTACTACAGAGCAAAGTCCTTTTCCTGCTTTAGTTCAGACTCCTATTTCTGTTAGAAGTCGATTACTGAGTCAAAGCCTGAGGACCCTGAGAATGAAAGGGCTGAAAGCAACACAATGGTGAACCTTTATGTTGTCAGAATGAACTGGAGGCTCTTTAAACACTGAGTTTATCTCAGCAGAGCTCTAACTCCAGGTATTTTTGCATTTTGCTGCATCATGGCCTCGGCCCGCCTCGGGAGACGGTGCGTTGGCCCGGCTAAGCAGTCTGGCAGCATCTGCTCGGCCACACTGAGCGCTTTATCTGTCTGCATCTGCCCGTGTGAGGCCTGGGAACGCCGTTAGCCTCAGGGGCGGGGTTACAGAGCGAACAAACGTCTGAGATTTAAAAAAAAATAAATATAAAAACGATGCAGAGGATGATGAGTGCTGGTTCATTTGATTTATCAGCTGACATTAAGTGCTCAGACCCACAGAGGATTGTTGCACTCTTCCCCATTAGGATGTTCCAGATGTCGAGGGCACGTTCAGAGAAGTTTCTGCAAACTGAAACTGTCTTGATGTGGTCTAAGATATCACATATGTGGGATGTAATAATGGGAGATCACAGTAGATGATATACATTAGATATAGACATGAGAAGTGTCTCAGTCTGTGCTCTTGTCTGTAACTGAGCTCTGAGTTTGTCCCAGTTTAATCTCTGCATTTAGCTAAATGTGCTCTAAATGCTCCTGCTCTGCCCATTGAGGTTGCTTTGGGAGTATCCCAGCATGCATTTCATGCCTCAACTCGCAGTGATGAGGACATGAGCAAGTCTCATAACTGTTGTTATGCATTGCAAAAACTCAGTTAAAAACAGCAATAAAATGAGAGAAGTATGACTTAAAATGAGTAAAATAATCTGCCAACAGAACAGGGAAATGTCACCTAGTAAAGATTTTTAAAACAAAACAGATCATTTCACTTTTTTGAAGTATTTTTTCCCTATTTTATTTCTTCTCTTCTTGTTTTTTAGAGCTAATTAAGATTACGGATCTTGTCAGAGAGAAAACAAACGTACACTCCCTTGATTTAAGGTATTTCCTCTTACGTAGATTTGTTTTTTTGCAGTGTGTTACTGTCTGAGTCTGGCTGAGTTGGCTGTCGTCCTCAGTGTAAGTTTGGACTCCTGAGTGTTGAGTTAGATTCTGTCATGTTGATGCTGCGTCACCTCTAAACTAAAGTCAGTGTTGACCTCTGAACCTGCTGCTTCACTGCCTCTATAGAATAATGATGGTGATTTGTTAAGAGAAGATTTATAACTCATGTAGTTTTCCATAGTTTTTTTATTATTATTATTTCCTCTGGCTCTCAGTCAGAGTGACGTTCTGCAGATAAATCTATTTCAGTTCAAACCTGAAGAGAAGCAGATAAACTGAGCGACTGATAACTCTAAAACGAGGAAGACCTGCTGAGCAGAACCTCACTGATTGGCTGGATTTCAGTCGTTCTTTAGTGAGTGGAGCCAATCACCACCAGGTCCAGCTGTAATTACTTTAATTAGTCTGCCTGGACAAAAAGGAGGCATGAATCAACCACGACTAAATCATCCTAACAATGTCAGTAAATATTCTGTGTTAATGTGAATAGAGGAGATGTGACCTATAAAATATCGCGTGCCGTCGACCATGTGAGCCGTCATTGTTACGGGAGCTCGTCAGTATTCTGCTGACATGCCTGCAACATGCCAACCACACGCCCAGCACGCAGCAACGATACGGAATGACAGCCGGCCCGACGGGCTGCCTCGTTAGGGATGCTAATCAGCGGCCGTCGTTAATTAGGGGCTCTTGTTACAGGGGCTCGTTGGCATGCGGCATGTGACCCGCGAGGTCACGGGGGAGGAAGTGGTTGCGCGCTGAAAGGAAGTGATACAAGGCGGTCAGGAGCCAGAGGGCAGGAGCCTGGGTGTCCTGTTTCTGCTGCTGATTTACCAGGACCACATCCAACCAGTCCCACTTCATCCTGAATCTGCTTTAATGTGATTTTAAAGTCTCAGTCCCAGTCTGCACCTGTCATTAAATCATCATTTTTACATTTGAGACTTTGGCATTAATGAGTGTGTTCCACTCACAGAATTATTTAAGCCAATATTTTCCTGACAAATGTTTTTGAAGACAAGTCCAAAAATCCTCAAAGACTTTTCTGAGCTTTAAAAATATTCCCTCCTGTAAACAGTCAAGTAGGATTTTATCTCGTTTCACAAGCTGCATCTGTCTTCGTTGAGCCAAAAAGAAAAGGAGAAGCACCTTATAAAACAGGTTATAAATCTGTTTCACTGTACGCTGAGTGGAATCTTTTCAGTGTGAGGAGGAGAGAGGAGTCTGTAGGGATGTGAGAAATACATTCAAACACCTGGCGAGGTTTAAAAAAAAAAAGTTTAATACTTATGTCTTATATCTGTGTTAGGGACTTCTTCTGCATCTATTTTATTATCAACCTGTTTTCTTTTGGTCTGGGTTTTGGTAGCAGCAGGCAAAGCACAGACGCCCTTCTCCTCATTAATGTCCTTCAGCTCCTCCTGGGGGTCCAGAGCCGTTCCCAGTCCAGATGGGATTTATAATACCTGTAGTGTGCTCCTCCGTGGGGAGGAGCCAGGAGTCCACCAGGCATCCTGAGCAGTTCAGGTGAAACTGGCTCCTTTTTCAACACGATTAGGAACAATCTGAGCTCCTCGCCTTGTTTCTGAGCCTGAACCTCGCCACCCTGGAAAGGAAACATGTCTTGGTGGCTGAGCTCATTGTTTTGGTCACAGACCAGCGCTCAGGAGAGGGTTGGAACACAGAGTGGTAAACTGAGCACTTTGTCTTCAGGTTTACTGCACAGAAAAACAAGTTTCAACACTCAAATACACTGTTTTATTTTTGAGGCAGCATGGGTGATCGTGGTTAGTTTGTTTTTGTTAGAGATGCGTTAGAGAGTTTTCAGATGACTTATTGTTGATGGCTTATTGTTCAGAGTGAGTCTGAGATGTTTGTAATTAGTCACCAGGTCAAAGCTCAGACTAGATCCTGAGGTGTGTTTAAACCAAACACTTCTAACACAGTAACATTGAATCTCTTTATAAACTCACGTTCCTGCAGTTTCCTGTAAGAAATTCCAACCGTGGCGAGAAGCTTGTTTTTTTATAGCAGGGAAACAACTCGAACCCGTAATGTGACAAGAAAATACGAGACTGAATTGAGAAGGTGGAGGTGGGGCTTTAATCATCATTGACCCAGCTTCCTCTCAGAAAGACTCTGCTGTCATCGGAGCAGTTAGTGAGAAATATGGCTCAACCCGGGTCTGAGGGAATAGCTGCCGAGGGGGTTGATTTTCCTGGAATACACTGCGTCATATGGCTGATATTCATCATGCCATTAGCCTAGCATTCACTGCTGGTGGTAGCCATGTCGATGCACTACCAACTGTGTGTGTGTGTGTGTGTGTGTGTGTGTGTTTGTGTGTACATGTGTGTGTTAAATTCAGTTAGTTTAGCGTTCATTTCTGCTGGTACCAGTGCATTTCTAAGCTTAGTTTCTGTTGCTGCTGCTAACTGCCATGTTGATGCATCACTAACTGTGTGTGTGTGTGTGTGTGTGTGTGTGTGTGTGTGTGCATGTGCCATAAAGCTCTCAGCACCCCCTCCTCTATTATAAATGGTTAAAACATTATGTTAAAAGCTGCACTGATCAATAACTCAACTGCAGTATTGAAAACATTTTTCAAAATGGGGGTTGATTTTGTCTGAGTGCACGTGTGTGTAAGTGTGTTTGTGCATCTGTGTGTGTGTGTGTGTGTTTAGTTTGAGTTACGAGCTCTCTGGGAGGCTGTGAATGTGACATCTGTCCAATGTTCAGCCAAAGACACAAAAGAGGCTCCCACCACCTAAACGCTGGCCCACAGGGAGATAACTGTGTGAAGTGTGTGTGTGTGTGTGTGTGTGTGTGTGTGTGTGTGTGTTGATAACAGGCAGGTCTAAAGCATCTGAGGTCCTTTTGTTTTCCCTCTGTACTGAAGCACTGAAAGGAGAATGAACTTTAGAGATATCCCACTTTATTTCTGCACAGTGGAACAGTTTGATCAGTGTTGAATAGAATACAATACTTATTTTACCACTATAACCAGGTGTGTGTACTCCAGTCACAAATGTGATAACTTTAGGTTAAAATGTTCAAATACTTGCAGCTGCATCAATCTGACAGATTCTTTGCTGCATTTTTTCTGGCTCAGGCTTTGGAAGATGAGATCAACATTTTAAATCCAGCCTACAAAACTAAACTCTGATTGGCTCAGTTTATTAGGCACTTGGCAGGTAGGTTGTTCCAGCATCTTGGAGAACCTTCCACAGTTTCTCTGAGGATTTAGTCTCTGTCTGCTCATATAAAGTGTACAGTACTGCTTTTAGAAATGAGACCAGTGATTTGGAGTTTACCTGGAAAAATATCCTTTAACTCAGGTTTTCAGTGTTGTGCATCGTAGCTCTGTTGTGTTTAAATATATTGTGAGAAGAAGTAACACAAGCTTCCCCAGGCCAGTGACAGTAATTCTGTAAAACTTTAAAATCCAGTGCTTCTCGGGGGACACATGAAGAGTTCTCATAATTGTTTGGTGACAGAAAGGCAGAGGAGGATGAATAAGCTGGATCAAATTAAAAGTCAGCCACTCACAGACGGCACTCCGTTATAAGAGCAACCCACACTGGAAGGATAAAATGAACTTTATTGATCCCTGAGGGTAGAATTAGGTCACGGCTCCGGTGGAAGTACAGAGGTGTAGGCTGGGAAAAACAAGGAGAGACGGTGTCAAAGAAACATCAATTAAAACACAATACCAAGAGAAGAATGGTCTGCTGGGACTGAAGCTGACAGACAGTGTGTGTCTCTTCCTCTGAGAAATGACCAACAACACAAAGTCTTAACACAAAATGACGAGCGACACCTGAACTGTTCACAAACAAACTCTCAGCAAACGTCTGCGTGTGAACAAACTGACTGCAGGAAAAAACAACATCAGAGTCGACACTCTGACCTTCTCTTCCTGCCTACGTCCAACTCCTGCAGACAGGATGATGTCCACCATCTTGATCATGACCCCCCTCCGTATGTCATCTGTGTTGACGGACCAAAACCTCCCACCACAAACACACACACATAAACACACACTGAATCATGGGTAACCAGAGGACAGATTGGAAAAGAGAGAAAGAGGAAGCAGCTCTGTTTACTCAGGAAGAGGAAATCTGATTTCACTGTCTGATTTTGAAACATAAGATGGCTTAATTCAGACAAAGACATCTTCAGTGTTCAAATCTGCACTTCAGCTGTGAGCTGGCCACGCAGACAGCTCAGGGTACCAGAGGAGAAGAGGAAATCCGATCAGATAAGAGAATAGATGGAGACATGTCGGCAACGAGGACCATCAGTAGACGGACCAGTCTATCACCTGAAAGCTAGGACTCGGAGTTATGCCAAACTGGGAAATGTCGGACCTGAACCCGGCTTATGTTGCATCAGAATAATAAAAATAACGTCAACTGTTGAACACCAATGACGACTGCTCGTTAGTTACCACGGCTGCTAATATTAGCATTGATAATTTGCTGTCATCCTGTGCTCTGACCGTTCATTTCCTGATCGTCATTGTCTGATCACAGCCAGGTCTTATTGGATCCACTCGGGTATTACACATGTTAAACAGACTGGGGACCCACGGTATTAGAACAGGACCTGATCCCCGGATGCATCTAACCATCGGAAACATGGATCCGAACCTGTACGGGGGCCTGGTCAGCTCCCGGGTCCTGGGGTTCAGGTGCAGACCTCAAACATGATTACAACAGTTCTTACTCTTTCAGGCAAATGTAATTTATGTGACCCAAATGTAAAAATTGGCAAAATAATGATTGCTTTGCAAGGTCAATTTAATGGAAAAAAATTAGGAGAATTTTATCTTTTGTACTGAGACAGAAACAGAAATATAACAATTACAATATGGAGGAAACAGAAGGACATTGATGGGTAAATACATTTCCTGTGTTTATTCTGCCTCTGCAACAGAAAGAGATCTGAGTGGACTTTCTTTGGAACCAGCAAAAACATCTGAGTCAGACCTGATGAGATATATAAAACACAGCAATTAGACCCGGTCTGTGTCCCAGAGGGTTTTCACTGTTGGTGCAGAAGATGATGATCGAGTTTCTGGATGAACATGACCTGGAGCAAGAATCCTGAGAGGCTCACAGGACCTGACCTGGAACTGGATTACACTCTGGATCTGGACTGCACTAAAAAGGAAGACTTCTACATCCTGTCAGCGACGAGATAACGGAACAGAAACAAATGGATACAGGATAGAAGAGTTTTCATTGGAATTAATTACAAACTAAAAAACAACATTAAAATAATAATGTGTGTGTGTGTGTGTGTCAGAGTGTCAGTAAACAGTCTGAGAGGTGAATTATGGAGTCAGCATGAAAGATTAAACATGACGGGTCCACCCTGGAGACGAAGGAGGAAGAACTCTCAGAGAAATGAATATTTATCGACAAGAGGCTTTATTGACACAGAGCGAGTTGACACTGTTGACACACAGGAGCAGATGGTCACTGCTCTGTGTGTGTGTGTGTGTGATGTGATCGATATCGTCTCATGCCTCACCGAGCGATGCAACGCCGACGGATGCAAAGTAAGAAACACAGGAAAATCGAAGCAGACAGTAGTGACGTGTCGCTCCGTCACTCGATGGTCAGGACAGATTCCACCTGACAGTGTGTTTATACGTTAGTGACAGGAAGTAGAAAGACAGGATTAGTACAGCTGAACGATCTCATCCACCATGTTGCCTCTGCTGTCGTTTAACTTATGCATGAGAACAGAAAGTCATATAAATTATAGCTGCAAGGAGCAAAATGGTGACCTGGCTTGAGTCTAGAATGTGCAGGGAAATCTGAAGGGAAAAGGGGCTCCAGTGGTCCCCTCAGTTTCTGCAGTGATCTCTGACGGCTTGAAATCAGCGCTGGTGCCTTTCACTTTTGCTCAGGTTTTTCCTGCCAACATGGCGGTGTAAACAAACCGAGTCACGTGACAACCGGAGCTCTATAGTGTGCAGGTGAGGCATTAAGGGGACATCAGTAAATTGTAGCTACAGCAAATAATCTGGGTTACAGTCTGTGCACTGATCTGTTTTATTTAGTTTCTCTGAGACTTACCAAGCAAATTAATCAGGAAACGCTTTCCACCAAACAAAACTGTTGTCAGTTTGTGACAGTCGCTTGTATGACAGGAATGACTCTGACAGATAATAAAACATGATTTATTTCCAACTGTCGTCATCACTGAAACCAACAATAACTCAGAGCCCAATCCAGTGCTGTGTAAAACTGAGCCGTTGGTATGTTTAATTATGCCATTTACATCATATTATGTTTGACAAATGCACTTCCATTACATCATTTTATAATTTATTACAGAATGTCTTCAGGGCCAAAATAATTGCTTTTACAAGTGTAAACACTGGTGTGGAGCAAGTGCCATTCCCATTCAGCTTTTTGTATCTGATAATGTAAATACATGGAAGTAAAGAGGAATCCCAGCTTTTAAAGGGAGACAAAAGAGAAGGAAGAAATGAGGAGAATAAGAGAAAGCAGGTCAGAGACACAGAGAAGAAGTTAAACAAACAACCTGAGATTTCTACATGGAAAGACAAAGAGAAGAGGAGCAGAGATAAGGAGAGAGCGAAGCGAGTTCACTGTTGTCTCTTAAGTTCCTCTGGAGTGAGAGTTATTGATCGACAGCAGGACTGACGGACAGATCCAGAGCTGATCTCAAACCCACGTCTTCAGTCCGCGGTGGGCTCCTCGTCCCGCTGAGACGCCGTCCCCGGCGCCCCCTCAGGCTCTATCTCTGTAGCGTCACATTATCCTCCCGCTATAAATCATTTGGACACAGCTGGTGAAATGAACATGACTTAGCACTCTGCACTATTCTCGAGGAACGCCAACAAGTGTCTGAATCAAAGCCAACACGACTTCTTCCCATACCAACACACATAGCTAAGTAATGAGCCACTCGAGAACTCGTTTCTCAGGGATTTTACAGCAGCCGAGAGCAGTTGTCAGGCTGCTCTTCTCTTAAAATGCATGTAGAGCAGCGAGGCTCTTCACTGGAACCAGCTCTGAGTGAAGTAAACAGCATTCAAACAGCAGGATGTTTAGATTACATTGAAACCTTTAAGGAGGTTACGATCTTTTTTGTCATGTCTGCAACCAGCTGTTATCACCTGAGCTGCTGAGAGCTTCACAAACCCTTTCATACCAGTGTTTCAAAAGCTCCGTCTCTGCTCCAGCATCTACCTGTAGCCTCTGAGCTCTGTGAGGTCAGAGCTTAGATACCAAACATTAACACTGCACATATTCTACATTCACATAACTGTCCATCCCATGTGAGCTGCCTGACAGAACTAATAATAGAAAACAGCATTTAGATCACATGACGTTATAAACAGGCGGAGGAGCACCAGTGCCGACACCTACAGGTGATCATCGCCCTCCAAAAACTGATTTTCACCCAGTTTGTGTACGTCTACAGCTGCTTTTATCTGGTTCAGATCATCATAATGTGCAAGTGCACACAACTTACAGTCTGTGGTAACAGCAGAAGAGTCTTTGTGAAATTTTAATGTTTCTTGTAAAAGAATAATCAAAGCCAAAGAAGCGTTTGCAGTTTGAATATTCTCTATTTTTAAATCACGAGTTAAATCATGATTATGATGAGCTTTTCCCCCAAAGAACTGAGTCTGGTAATAAAACTCTTTTAACCAGCGTCAGTGAAATGTCCTTTAGACAAAGAGGTGCAGAAACTCACCACTTAATCTGGTAGAAAACTCAATAGCTCCAGTAGTTTTTTTTTATGGCAGCATCTGGAATACACTTGTCTGATTTCCCAGTGTGGACTCTGGAAACACAGCAGTTTTAACATGTGTTTGGTTTGTACTGTGTGTGTCCATTGATGCAACATTCTGCGATATACGAATACATTTCAAATCCAGTCAACTCTCACCACATTGAAGAAAACTCTCCTCTGATACCAGTTATGAGATTCTCAAACCAACAACAAGTTTAAAAACATGTAAAATATCAATAATATCAGTTTTGCAAATCTCTTCGAACCAAACCCCCACAGGCCTCATAGTTAAGAAACTTTGGTGTAAAACAGCATTCAGACAATAGGATATTAAAATCCTGAAACCCATGACATATAAACTTCAGAGACGTCACACTTGACAAACATTCAGCTGAAACCAGTAGTTAGAGCACAGGATATTAAAACTGCATGCAACACTAAAGCTACATATGAAATTCTTTGAGGGAGCATTTAGACTGTGAGACAGCAAAACTCTCGACTGGAAACGACACAAATAAAAGTCTCAACAACAGATTGGAGCCTGGGAAGCTTCTCAGCGTCTGATGTATGAGTTAGAAAAGGTTTCGCTGAAGATAAAGAGATCCAGAAAAGGTTAAGTAGCTTTTATTCCCTTTTGGCTTTTCATTATGAAAAGTTAAACCGTGCTTGACACATTTTTCTTCCAGACTAAAGAAACTCACCTCAGCAACATTTAGACTCTGTGGCATGAAAAGCTCACCGCTGAAATAAATAGAAGGATGGCATTTTCCATAATGATGCATAGACCATGAGCCTGCTGAGCACTGAAAGAACCTTCTCTGCTACAACATGGAAACCATCAGAGACTAAACTGAAACAAAGAACTGCTAAATTTGAACAAATGCTCCTGTAGTTCTTCATGTAGCATCAGAACTTTTTCAATGAGAATGTGACAAAACAATTTTATCACATGATGATAGTGTATCGTTTCATCTGTAATATCTATTGACCTTATTAAAGTACTTTTTATTTAACCAAACATTGTATTGCATATCAGTACCAGACTCATTGACAAAAACAGGATTTTACTGGGAGCTGCTGGAATACCACACTGTCCCCATCTGTTGTGTTTGTGTTATTGTTCTACCTTCAATGGTGGAAGAAGTAATCAGACACTTTACGAAGTAAAAGTACCAATAATAGTAACACAAACACATGTCACCCAAAACCATGGGGCCCAGGTTCAAAAAATAAATAGTTAGAGTAAGAGTTATCCTTTAACTGTCAGTTTATTCTGAAAAGAATTTCTGGCTTGAAGTGACTATTTCATAAGCCTTTAACTCAAGGAGGTGAAAACTGAGCTCAAACAACCTGGAGTTCAAAGGGTTAAGAATTAGTGGACGCCTTAAAACCAAACCTTTTGCACTGGATCCATGACCATGAGGTCAGGTTTCTCCTCAGTGTTCAGTTTTGACGCCGGCTCTGGAACAGGAATGTTGATGAATATTTAGTTACTGTGAACAAGCTCCATCAGATCCGGCTGGTCTGAGCTTCCGCATCAGGAAGGCCAGCACTGTGTGTGTGTGTGTGTGTCCCATATGCTTTGGTAATCAGATGGTTTAGATGTTCTAATGATAACACATTGGAGACGACTCTGTTATTAATGTGACCAAATGTGGTGATCAGTGCCACGCATTAACAGACAGAGACAGTTACCGCCGTGATCAAAGCTGGTCTGCAGCCAGCCCGGTCTGTGCTGGGTGATGCTAACAGCCAGGCGCACTCCGCCTCGTAGTTTAGCTGCTATTTCAGGAGTTGCGTCACTGATGAGACATTAAAACAGAATCAAAGCCGGGGATTTTTTCTCTGCCCGCTCCCCATGGAAACACTGAGAGCGCCACACTGACCTTGCTAATGTAGACGACTTCAAAACCTTTCACTCGAAAATTCCTTAACTCCCCGTCCTGAGCTGTGATTCCTCTGGTGGAGCATGGATCGTGACCTCTGACCTCTGACATCCTCTCTCTAACTCTGAGTTAAATGATATTCTCCTGTCGTGAACGCAGTGTGTCTCTTCATTTAACATACAGGTGAGATCCAACATGTAAATTTAATTCAAAGTTAGACTCACATGATGTGACTGTTCAAACTCTGTCTGGACACTGAGTCTTACAAACAGGTTCACATCAGAGTCCGACAACATTATGGAGAGGATTCCTACAGAGACAGAGCTTTATATTAAAGAGTAAAATCTTTTTGTGTAACCAGTTCTATTGCTCTGCCCAAAGCCACCAGACTCCACTGACAAAAACGTGAATTTTACGGACAGAACACAGGAGCTGCTTCCTCCATCTGTTAGTGTGTTTGTGTCACTGTGTCATACTTTTACTTCAGTAAAGTATCTGATTACTTCTTCCACAGAAAGTCACACAGTAACACAAACACACTAACAGATGGAGGCAGTGGTATTCCAGCAGCTCCTATGTTCTGCTTGGTAAAATTCACGTTTTTGACAATGGGGTCTGGTAGTGATATATGATGATGTCTTAGATTAGATTAGTAAAACAATATTAGACTGGGTTCAAGTGCATCAGATTAGGATAGATTAAATTAGAGTAAAGTAACTAATTGATTCGTTTTGATTAATTTGGGCTAGATGAAGATATACCAGATTAGATTTGATTATCTGAGATTAGATTAGATTAGATTAGATGTGTTTAACGAGAGAGATAAGACTAGTTTCTTTTAGATCAGATTAACACTAGATTGCATAGATTGGACGGACAAGATTAGATTAGACTGGACCAGTGTAAATTAGATGTTATTTTAGATTTAATTACAAAGTTAACTAGATCACTAAAGGCTTTTACTATATTTACGTTAGTTTAGGACAGGATTAAGATAAATTGGATTAGACAAGAGACTGGATTAGATTAGATTAGATTAGAGGATTAGAGTGGATTAGAGGATTAGAAAGGATTAGATGTTTTCATCAAGTGTAATCAACAGACTGAAGCTGAACTGTGCTGATGAGGCTACACATAATCTCACAGATAACAATCGAATAGAACATAATAGAATAGAATAGAATACCACCAGACTGAGGTGAGCCCACAGTCTTGTGTCTTGATGAGGTGTGGTGAAGTATGGAAAGTTCACGCACACACACGACACGCATCACAACAAAAACATACAAAACACGGTCCCTCTGTCTCCCAGTAGAGGTGGCACAAAACAGTCTCCCCCGGCAACCAGCACTGGGATAGGGTTGCTATAGCGATGCTAAGTACTCTCTTCCTCCCAGACTCGAGTTTATCCTGAGTGTTATAATTAGAGGTTGTGTGTGTTTGTGCGTGTGTGTGTTTGTGTGTGTGTGCAGGAGGTCATGGGGAACAGAGTGGAATGGCAGAGGGAACATGAAGTGAATATGCACACACACACACACACACACACACACACACAGAAATCCCCAGGATATCTCCCAGAATAGCCCCTGCATGTTTGTTTGTCTTTGAATGGGTCCGTCTGTCCGTCTCTCTCTCCATTTCTGTTTCTGTCTCTCTCCTCCTCTAACTCCTGCACCCTGTATGAGTTATAACTGAACTTTAAACCTGTTCAGCCTCTCACTGTGAGCGACCAGACTCTATGTGAACACAAGTTTTGTCATAAAGTGGGAATCGACGGTTTATTTTTGTGACAGATCTCTGAACCTGTGCTTTCTCAGGGTTTGACTGAAAGCTAATTTAGACCCAACAAAGCCAGGACAACAGAGCAGCACCGCCAGAAATCATGGAGGCAGTGTAACTAAAAGTTGAAGCTTTATACTGCATCTAAATGTTAAAAATGGCTGAACTTTTTGAGAGACGATGAATAGCCTCACAGACCACCTCTCTGTCTACAACGCTGCTCTTCTTTTTACCTCTGAAAGTTAACACCATTACGACCTCCTCCACTGTCGCCATGTTTGTTGTTGTCAGACACGCTTGACTCTGAGCTGCCCTCAGTGGATGGTACCTTTGTTTACAGTGGACAGTAGCCAGGCTGAGGCTGCTGCCATGTTGCTAATGCTAACACTAGCAGCCATGGCTTCTAAAAGGAGCTGTAGAAACTTCTGTGTCTGCTTGATCACTGGAAGCCCTGTGCTGGGTCACAGCAGGTTGTTTTACACAGTGTTCAGATTAAAACAAATATGGCGAATTAATATGTTTAATCATTATACCAATTTCTGAGAACACTGTGTGTGTTCTGTGTATTTGAACGTGTGTGTGTCCACAGCAGCAGACAGTCAGATGTTGTTCAGCGTAGACGTGTGTGTGTGTGTGATGCAGGTGTATAAGTCGTGAGCTGAGGGGCCCCCTTCAGGTGAGTGTGTGTGTGTGGGGGTCTGAAGTGGCGTCCCTCCATTAACACACAGAGAGAGGTGTGTGTGAGAGATAACTGCTGGCTCTCACACTCTGACACTTCACACACACACATGGTCTATACGCTACACCCGACGTCCTGTCTGCGATTTCCAAACACACACACACACACTCCTTATTGTCCTCCAGCACACACACACTCAGTCAACCCATCATACACACTTCACATCCACTCTCCCCACTCACATGCCACCATGTTGACTCACTTGCCATGAGATGATGATGGATGGAAGTGGAGGAATGACACACACACATTACATTCAGTGTGTGTGTATGTGTGTGTGTGGAGGACACAGTGGCCTTGCTCAGGGTTGGTGTCAGTCTAACTGGCATCAAGATGACTGGTTAGTCATATTTGTGTGTGTGTGTGTGTGTGTGTGTGTGTTATCAGTGTTGTGTTCCTTTTCCTTATCACTCAATTTAAACCGTAATGTATGTAATATCAGCTGCTCAGATCTCCTCTCATCAGCTGTTACCGTATATACCAGTCACATGCACCTTTTCATTGCGTTAACATTGATTCTTGTTACTGTAATGCTTGTATCAGCAGCTCCATATGATTTTGTCATCTGATCCCCTTTACATAACTGTACCGTAAAGCTTAAATCAGCTGCCAGTTAGAATATTTAACTTTATTAACGCTGCAGCTGCTCACCTTTTCATTATCACATCACACATGTGAAGTACACAGACTTGCTTTTACCTTAATGGCTGGATAAGAAGCTCCTTGACATGTAGATTCTGATACCGTAATGTCTGGATAAGCAGTTTATAATAATAATAATTGTTGACACAGAGACACAGCACAGTTACTGTAAACTGACCATAATTAAATCTGCTCTTAGTGTACTGCAGGTATTATTGGCGACAGTGGCTGATGGTTCTCTAATACTTAATTTGATATTTGAAATATTTATGTAATTAAAATTGTTGTTACTGTAATGCTCGGATCAGCAGTTTGTACTGTTGTTTTTACCTGTCTGGTTTACTGTAATGTTTGAGTTGAATGTTTTATTGCATTAAAATTGATTAAGTTGTTCCTGTAATGTTTGTGAAAAAAAAAAAAAAAAAAAAAATGATACTTGGCTCTAATTAGAGATATTAGTTGTTGTTACCGTAATGCTTGGAAGAGACGCCACTCGTTTTGCCGTGAGAGTGCTGTAGAAATGGTTTAACTTATGAAGTAGACCAAGTGTCTGACAACTTATGAGAGGATTCCTACAGAGATAGAGCTTTTTATTAAAGAGTCAGATCCTTTTGTTTAACCAGAAACATTCCCATTACCACAGATTTTACTGACAAAAACAGGATGCATTGAGCTGTTGAATACGACTGCCCATCTGCGTGTTTGTACATTGCAAGACTTATGGTGGAGTAGCAATCAGATACTTATCAGCAAAAGTACCACACAGTAACACAAACACACTAACAGATGGAGGCAGTCGATTCCAGCAACTCCGTCTTCGTCCTGTAAAATTCTGTTTTTGTCAGTGGAGTCTGGTAGAGATATATAGTGATATTTCTGGTTAAACTAAAAGGATCTTTTGTTCTTTAATAAAATACCAGAGATTAGTCCTTTAAATGACATGCAGTCAACTGCTCAAGTTAAAAAGCTTAAATGTGAGCTACTGGGCTTAGATATCAGATTCATCTAGTATTGTATTATATTAAAAGCTGGCACGTTTACTCTTTATTAGAGATAAGATGCTTCCTGGAACACTGTACCAGAGCTGCTCTTAAAGCAAAAGTAGAATAACATATATATTGTATATACTGTGCATGCATACTACTGCAGGAATAAAAGAAAAGTAGAAAATATAAATACAGTTAAATGACTTGAATGAAGTTTAATTTAATTAATTCGTGATGATTTCACACTGTTTCTGTGAGAGACAAAACATTATTTTAGTGTACTATAAAATGTTTACCTCCTCTTTTTCCTGTCACACAGCTGTATTAGTAAACCTTTATATAACTGGATGGTTTATTTACATGTGTCCTTAATGAATTAACATCAGCAGCTCCACCAAGTGTTGTGTAGTAAAGGATAATAGATACAAGCAGGTCGACTGGTGGTGAGTCAGTGTGAGCTGCCTGCTGCCCAAAGCTCCCCCAGCTGCTGCTGGCGGCGGCGTGACACCGCGGGGCAAATAGCCAGGACGGGTCACCCAGTGGGCTTGTGACCGGGTTGTCGGTTTGAACTCAGAAAGCGCCTGCACAGCGCAACCTTTCAGACTCAAGGAAACCCCAGACCAGAGCTGGTTTAAGCAGAGGTTTGACCACGCCAAGCGCCTGTTCGTGATTCTCAATGTCACCGCCTTCTCCATGGCATCACAACCCTCCAGGTTTATGCTTCTACTGTTAACACACCACAGGTGTTTGACAGAACCTGTTAACAACTCATTAGTCTGGAAATACTTGCACCTCATGTCCTTCAGGAATTTTAATTTGCACAGTTTCATTCTAACCCACAAGACCAAACTGTTACGATTGTCTCCAGAAACCCTCAGATCTCCATGCGACAGATAACAACCAGTATTTGTTTAGATAGGCAGAAGCAGCAGTTCGCTGTCTCCCTCCCTCCGCTGACCAGCACGCCAGCTTAAGGGGCTGCTGTGTATCAGTGGATCAGATGACTGTGTGGGCAGCGGCGAATGTGATAGGATATGAATGTGGAATATCAATTATGATGAACGCCTGTCCCTTCGCTGCCTGTTCCGCTCCACGGTGACACTGTATGGTCCAGCTCACACGACGATAACAAGTCCTCAGTCGTAAACACCGAAGGAAACAGAGCAGGAGTGAATAGATGGATGGATGACCGACAGATAAATAGACTGATTGATAGACAGATTTGGGTTGTTTTGAATTTTCTGTCTCAGTTTTGAAACACTCAGGCCGCCATTTCTTTCACCAGACCTGTGGTGTTAGATTGTCCAACGCCCGCCTCGATCACTTCATGGTTGGCATCTTCAAACAACCAAACCAGGCCCTGAAAATCACGGTCTGTGTGTTTGTGTTGCAGGAAGTGCCCAGATGGGTTTGAGTGTCTGAAGGCGGAAGGAACCCCAACTACGGCTACACCAGTTTTGACACTCCTCGGGTGGGCCTTTCTGTCCCTGTTTCTCCTGATGACACAAGACTACTGGGAAAACCTCTACCACCAGGTACAGTTGTGTCTTCATATTATTATATCTGCAGCTCATTATTGTTTAACCAGAAACATCTCTATATATCAATACCAGACTCCATTGACAAAAACAGGAATTTTACTGGGAGCTGCTGGAATACCACTGTGTGTTTGTGTTACTGTGTGACTTTCAGTGGTGGAAGAAGTAATCTGATCATTTATTTAAGGAAAAGTGCCACACAATAACACAAATAAACTAACAAATGGAGGCAGCAGCTCCTGTGTTCTGCACAGTAAAATTCCTGTTTTTGTCAATGGAGTCTAGTGTCTTGGAACAGAACAGGACTGTTTCTGGTTAAACATGGGAAAATAAAGCCCAGGGTCAAAATGCTGCACTTATCCTTTAAGATGTCTTATGTAGAAACATACAGATCAAAGCTGAGAGCATATTGTGTTATCAAGCACCTATACAATCCAGAGCAATGATAAGTCACCTTGACCTGAGCAGAGCTCAGAGTATCCATGCCCTGCCCCTGGTTGTGGAAACAGGATGCCCATTCAGTCCCACTGGCCAGAGTCTCCTGTGCGATTTGGATGAGAAGGTTGAGAGTGAAATGCTTTGTCCACTTATTGTCCATTTTAATTTTAGTAAATTTTCACCAGTGAGAGAGGAGAGCAGCTCTTTATGAAGCATGAGAGGATAAAATCAAAAGCAAAAAAAAAAAAAGAAAGAAAAATCCCCTTGAAAAGTACATTTGTGCAAGTGCATGGTAATAATCAGAGTGTGATCCTGATGAGTGCATCAACACATTATCCAGTCCTTTCTTCTCTCAGCAGCTGGACAGAGAGGACACTATAAGGGAGACCATCACACCGTTCTTTGTTAATGTTTCCTGCAGACGCCAAGTGCTCGGCCGGTAAGACCTGGCTATGGTGTTTTTTCGTGGTGGTGATCTTCCTGGGCCCTTCTTACCTGGTCAACCTCATCCTGGCCGTGGGTCGCTATGGCGTATTTAGGAGCAGAACCAGGCAATCATTGGTGAGGCCTGTCAGAAGGAGCGAGAGTTTGCAGGCCATGGAGAGGTTGAAGAAGGAGCAGCAGGTAAACTGGTTGATGATATCCTGAGAAGAAGAGTTCATGTTTTACCCGACTACGCTTTTTAAAGACACGCTTTGTGTATTTGCTCTGTCAGGTTGCTGCACAAAAAGTTCTGACTCAGACTCGATGTCACCGGACCTTCGCCTTTGGCCCACCGTTGGACACCTTGGAGGAGCGGAGGCGGAGTCAAGCTCTGGTAGGAGTGGCGGACGTGGAGGCGAACCTGTCAGAGGAGAAGCTGCTGCAGGTGGACATAACAGACGGGGGGAAGGTGAGAGGAGACACATCCAGAAGCTTGTTTTATTTGATTTTGTTGCATGAATTACTTCTCAACATTTTCCATACCTCCCTCCTCCTCCAGCCCCTCCACCCGCTCCTCGCTCGCTCCTTCTCCACCAGGACTCGACGAAGCAGCCAGGTCTCCTCCATCTTCAACTTCCGTCTGAGGAGCCGGGGGTCAGAGGGAGAGATGGCCGACGACGAGTACAGCGTCCCGGGCGATGCGGTGGAGGGCGTCGGGGGCCGGACCTACAGCGGCGGGACCTTCAGCGGCATTCTACCCCACCCTTGGCCCAAACGACGACCGAGCACCTACAGCACAGCCAGCAGGAGCTCACAGGTGACTCCAACTGTGACAGATGACACCAGGGGGTCGTCTCATAATCAGGGTCGTCTCATATCTGGATTCAATACGTTAATTAAAGACGTCAAATCTCTTTAAATGTCTCCAGGTGTTTTATCCGACTCTCAACGTCAACGGGAAGCTGTTTGTTGCCATGGACCAGAACGGGGTTTCCCCACCGCCACTGCAGGGGCAGCTGCCCGCCTGCACCATGGAGAAGGTCAAGGAGGAGAGTGTGAGTACTGTGTCCTGAGTGTGTGTGTGTGTGTGTGTGTGTCACAGTGGAAACAATGGTGCAGCCTGCAGCCATCCAACACTCAGACATGTGAATTATGAATCAGCTGTACACTCCACTCTGGATATCATAATAAAGACACACACACACCATATCTACCAGCTCAGATAACAATGCTGGTGGTATTCTATCTACACACACACACACACACACACACACACAGTGCCACTGCTATAATCACACAGTCATTTGTTAACAGCACGTTACCGAGGTGTCACACACACTGGTAGTCCGTGTTGTTGCCCTGAGCACACATGCTCCAGTGGAAATTATCGGCCCTGTTCAGGGCCACCGTGAGTTGCAGGTACCAGGCTTTAGCCACAGTGAGCTGTCTGCACCTCAGGGACCTGAACCTGTGTCCAGAGGGCAGAGCAGAGGTGTTCAGAAGTGGCTTTTAAGACAGGGCACAGTGTGTGTTTACCATCACCGATATTTGATTTCAGTAGCTGCAGGTTCTCGTCACAAAGTCAATGCGGAAGCTTCTGAGTCAGCATTTTAAGATCAGACAAATTCAGTGACACGTTGTTGCTGTGGTCGGCTACATTTACAGCAGCCAGGTGTGAGCTGGCGCTGGGACGCCCACGACTCTCAGACCAAAAGTCTTGCATGTCTGGAACTTTTTGTATCTTCCTGCCCAGTGTGATGCCTCCTCACGACACAGCTCTCACGCCGACCAATAGACCACAGAGCGCCTTCAGGGTTATATCGCCAATTGTGGTTTGACTGCTCTTGACAGTTGCTTACAGTTTCCTCCCTGACGCATTCTGTATGGATCGTGAACAATGACTCCGTCAGGGTCAAACTTGTTGTGTTGCCAAGACGCCCATGGAGACCATCGTGAAAGAGAAATAAAGTTGTGTGTCCTGATCAGGACTTCTGAGTCAGGGGAGTCTGAGTGGAGCTGAGGTTGAACGTGGAAAGTCACAACCACCACCACAATGACTGAGTTTCTGATTGGTTGACAATCAAGGCGTAACAATTCCCATAAACAAACCCTTCTTAATATCTTTCTTAAAAGTTAGAAACTGTTTGGATAACACTTTATAATAGAGCCTAAATACAGGAGGGAACAAGGGAAGTATTAATGGGAGATTATACTGTTACTTTTTAAGTAAGTTTGATATTCTGCAGAACCTGTGGAGGAATTATGGTATTTCACATTTACTATATGCTGCTACAAAAACTGTAAGGGAACCAAAGGGCCTCTGGGGAAAATCTGCAAACTCAGACATGTAAATGTTTGGGTTACATTACACCAATAATCAAAATTAAGACTCAGTCTAATCCTATCAGTGGCTGAGAACCCTGATTATTAGTCACACAAAACAGAATCAGTGGTGTGTTGCAAACTGATCTGACAGTGTACATCGACGGTTCGTTGCATCTGCTGACCATTTACCAGGCTGAAGGACACTGTGTCTCTCTGCACGCTTTTAGATTGTCTCAATGCTCTGCACCGAGTCTGTTAACGCCCAGTAAATTAGCTGTGTCCCTGGAAATACTCACATATCCTGCGCTACATCCTTTTAGAAACAAGCAGCAGCAGCAGATATGATAATCAGATCACACCACACTGTATGACTCCAGTGACCAAACACATGCAGAACCACAGGAGAGAAGGTATACTTCCATTTAAAAATAAACTAGACAGCAGTAGATGTGCATGTGATTCTGTTCAACTGTTTGTTTTAGCCTGATTGAAATGAGCCGGCTGGTGTTTTAATATAGGAGCCTGTATTCAGGAAGTTGTCCCTAGAAACTAAAACGGTGCTTCACTTTGTTTTGGTTTGGATTCTGGGAATTTGAGAACTCTGCTCCAGACGACCTGAGGGGTCTGATGTTTATACAGGCCAGCAGATCAGAGATGGATTTAAACCAGAGACCATTCAGTGCTTCATAGACAAGTGATGGGATTTAAATGACATGCTTTAAAGAAGTTTTCACACAAATCAAACTCTGTACAGCAGAGTGGATAGTTGGAGCAGTCAGACAGAGTCAGACCACCACCCAAGTGACTGGAGCAGGCACTCAGACTGAAGTCTGAGTTCTGAAATGATCAGTCTGACCTGAAGAGGTAAGTTTTCCGTTTTAACTGTCGAAAACAGACTTTCATTTCTTTTTTCCTTGAACCCTTGAATGAGTTTCGCAGCAGAAACAGTAGCGCCAGATGTGGAGTCAGTTTTATCTTCAGTCCAACAGGAAGGACCTTGTAAAACCTGGTAGCAGCTGAAAGCCAGACGGCTCAGGTCACCAGGGGATTACATTTATTTTAATACTTTGTTTACAGTTGTGCCTTTTCGCCATTCAGGCAGCAGGTTAGAGCATCAGGCGATTAAACACACACAGCTCCACGCCTGAGCTGGCTCAGTCACCTCCACCTGCTGACAACCTGCCCCCAGACCCAATTTCTCTATATAAGAAGAGGAAAAGAGGAAGAAGTAATGTGTCCGCTTTTATTAGGTACACCTGTACAGTCTAAAGCAGTACGAGCTTGTTCCTACACTGTCGTACAGATGATACTTCATCAGGTTGTAGTAGGTGTTATTCATGTCCAACAATGTCACCAAAAACTGAACAGTATGAGCCTCACAGAGGTTTTATAGCAGGGACTGTATCAGATTGTACAGGTTTAAGTATAAAGTGGACATTTAGTGTAGTAGCAGTAATACAGTAGGTTTTCTTCATATCATCAATTTGAAGCCAAATGGTTCCGGCTCATATCACATGTGTATAAACACCATGAACAGTGAGTTGTGCAGATAAATCTGTCATTTTAATCAGAGTAACGTTTCATTTGATCGTCATATCCCATTTGAGAAAGCATCAAAATGGACTTTTTATTCAGTTTAAAGCTTCATTTTTAACAAACACTTTTTAGATCTTCACAACATCATTAATGAAATGAAATCTTTTTAAAGTGAAATGAGCTAGCTTGTGGGAAAAACTTCATATTACGTCAATCAACTGAACTTCCACAGTTTGAAAACTTCCTTTCACACTAAAGTGTTTGACCACTAAATAGAAACATCAGGAGGTGTGTGTGTGTGTGTGTGTGTGTGTGTGTGTGTGTGTGTGTGTGTGTGTGTGTGTGTGTGTGTGTGTGTGTGTGTGTGGGAGTTCAGGTTATAGTTTCATGTTCACACATAAAAGTATTTCTGTCTCTGCCTCGTGTCCATGAAGAACACGGACCTGTCGTCTTGCTGCTTGGGCTGATGGAGAGACGAGTGGGAGGAGGAGGAGGAGGGAGGGAGGGAGCACACGCTTATTTGCCACGGAAACGTTACCATAGCAACCCACAGCAGCTAACGGAAGCTAAATTGGTGCACGGCCGGCTGCTGTTAGTATGTGTGTGTTTCCCTGGTGCTTCCCTGCCTGGCACACAGACAGGATGTAGGCGTCGTCGTGGGCGGCGACCTTCAGGCCCATGCGTCACGTCTCATTGGAAGAACTGTTACCAGGAAGTGTTATATAACCACACCTGAGCAAATTAGGTTCAGAAGGTCTATCTGTGTGAAGGCTGAGAGGTCCTGAAACTCCTGAGACCAGCATTGGGTTTAACTTGATGACTTTATGTGGAGCCACCGAGCAGTGTTCAAGCCTGCAGAACTTTATTTAAAATACAGTGAAGAAGAGAGGTTTTAAACTGATATAAAAACACCTATAGAATGTTCACATATAAGTTCTCAATCAGTTGACTAAAGGATCTCACCTTTAGTAGTTTTGGAGCTTACTGACATCATATGAGCTCATCACCACGAAGTTTCGCCCAGCTGCTATGGAGAGACTGATAGCTGCTATTTTATGAGCAACAAGTCCTTAAAGTGCCCAGAAAAGATGACAATTTAGAAACTAATATCTGGGTTGATTAAGACTGGTGATAATCACTTCAAAAGCTGGATAAGCTACCAAATGGACCTTAAGGTGAGATTGTTTTGTCAGTACATCTAATATCTTTATATTTATTACCAGATTTACTGACAAAAACAGTGATTTTACTGAGCAGAATTAGGAGTTGTTGAATACTGCCCTCCATCTGTTAGTGTTTGTGTTACTGTGTGGTACTTTACTTCAGTAAAGTATCTGAATACTGAAGTCTCACAGTAACACAGACACACACTAACAGATGGAGGCAGTGGTATTCCAGCAGCTCCAGTAAAATCCCTGTTTTTGTCAATGGAGTCTGGTAGTGATATATAGAGATGTTTCTGGTTAACTAAAAGGATCTGACCTTTAATAAAAAAGTCTATCTGTAAAAATGCTCTAGTTGTTCCCTTCACATGTGTTTGGCTGCTCAGACTGGTGATGATTCAGTGTAATTATGGCTTTAGCTCAGAGGCTACAGCTGGAGGCCGGTTTTAAGAGGAGAGTCGAGTAGTTCTTTAAGTAGTTCAACCCCTCACAGCCTGCCTGATACATGAAAATATCCACACACACACACACACACACACACACACACACACACACACACACACACACACAGTGGTTGTACACTGATTTCCTCCGATTCAT
>BRZM01000321.1:78173-220515 GCA_033238685.1 Lates japonicus
TCCCGTTGCTGGGCCCAGCCTTGCAGTTGTTCCATTAATTTAAAAGTTTCCATAAAATAACCTGTTCAACAACCTGAAAAAACAACAATTTGAATCCTCGTCTTTGTCCAAACGTCAACTGTTGTTCCACAGTTTGTCATTCTGACCATAAAGAAAGTTTAAAACCAAAACTGACAGAAAAAATCAACTTTACACATTTATTGAGTTCGTATCACATTATCCAACAGCCTGTCCCTGTCCCCAGGTTTTCAGATACCTGCCTCCACAACAGAATCAGTGGTTTTACAGGACTCTGTCTGTGGTCAACATAAATCATCAGACTAATAAGGACACTTTTTGCATTTTATTTTCATTGCCTCCATTGTGTTGGGTTGGATACAGAACTTCCAGAGACAGATAACATGGACTGATACAGTTAGAGCTGGAACAAAGTTTATTATTTGAATGAACCGACTCTTAATCAGACCTCCATGGTTTCACTTCATTTCTGGTTAAATAAAAATGTGGTTCTGCATCTGCATCTTCTCCTGATACACGTTTCCTGTGTGTTTTAGAATCATGGGACTGTAACCTTGTCTGACTTTACCTCACAGTGTGTGTGTCTTTATGTTTGTGGGTGTTTGTGTGTGCGGTTGTGTAACCACGTATTTGTCAGAATTTTGCATCAAGTGAGTGTGTGTTAACGCTCTGTGTGGATGCTGTGTGAGTGCTTCCTGTGTTTGTGTTTGTGTGTCAATACAGGGATTGTGTAACCATGTCTGAGTTTCTATCTAAGTGTGTGTATATGTGTGTGTGTGTGTGTGTGTGTGTGTGTGTGTGTGTTGCTGCCAGCTAACCCCAGGGGAACACTGGCTTTGTTTGTGTGAGAGTCAGAAAGGGAGAGAGACATAGAGACAGAGTGAGATAAAGAGAGAGAGAGAGAGGAGAGTGTTATCCTGGTTACACTCATTAACCATGAGATCAGTCCAAGTTCCTCTGTGTGTGTGTTTGATGATATTCATGTAATAGATTTTTTTTGGGTTCATATCTGCCCAGATCTGCATTCATGTGTGTTGTAAGTGTGTGTGTGTGTGTGTGTGTGTGTGTGTGTGTGTGTGTGTGTGTGTGTGTGTGTGTGTGTGTGTGTGTGTGTGTGTGTTGTAGGTCTGCTGAGTCACTGTCTCTCCCCTCGGCAGTGGCTGCTCTTAGAGAACAGATCATTATACAGGAAAATACAAAAAATCCACTGCTGTCCTCATCCATCTGTACACCCTGCATTCCCTCCTTCTCTCCTTCCCTTCACTCCTCCCTTTGTTCCTTTAACTCTCTACTTTTCTTCTTCATCACATTTAATTATTTTATAGTTGAATTTAAAGAATATCATGTGTGTTTGACAGGAAGTCACCTGAATTTTTCACGTTTATCACCAAGTTTACACCTGCAGTGTTTTCCTGAAGTTCGGGGAAGAAGACTTCCAATTAAAAATCAACAATTTCATCATTTGGAGCATTATTATTAATATATCTGTGTGCAGAAATTTAGAAAAGCTAGAGCACATAATGAATAAACAACACCCAAAAGCTAAAAGACTAAATTTGCAAAGGAAATTCACCCGGGAACAGCTACAACCAATTGATCTGTTGTTTAGTTATTTTTGCCTCCACAATGATTTTACATGAATTCAGATTAGGTGGAGCTCAAAATGGCTACTCCACCTAGCTTTGTAATGTTGAAAACCCTGAACTCTTCCATCATCATGTTTCCAAGTTGTCTGTTCGTAATTTCTCAGTAACATCTTGAGATAATTTCATACAGACTCAAGGATTTGTCTTCCGTCTTTCATTTACATTGCAGAACTAGAGTCCCATAAAGTGCCACCCTGCTACAGTGCGTCTTAGCCCCACCGTTACCTGGTGTGGGAGTGCTCCCCTGCTGGCTGAGGGTGGGCTTGGCTGGTGAAAATCATGGTGATGGACCCGTTCCTGGACCTGGCCATCTGCGTCTGCATCGTCCTCAACACGCTCTTCATGGCCATGGGCTTTACCCCATGACCGGCCGGGTTCAGCATGCTCACCATCGGAAACCTGGTAGGTGGGGAATGGGTGGATGAATGATGGTTAATGGTGGATATTTGTTTGTCTTTGAAATGTCAGAAAACAGTGTCAACGTCCCAGAACCCAGAGCTGAGATATTCAAATAGCTTGTTTTTATATGGCCTCAGTCAATTCAACTTCTTCTCATGGTGTAGTGTTAAAAAGGTCAACAAAATTACAATACATTGTAATATTGAATCTATTTTGTAAAATCACAATACATATCAAATCTGGACCCAAATGATAGTACACAAGAATCTGGAGATAAACATTTTGTATCCGGTCTTGGGTGCTTTTCCATCAGTATTCTGATGATTCTCGCCTCAAACATCTTGTAAACTTTTTGGAAGAGCAGGTGAAGGATCCTCTCACCGGCTGTTTGCGTGTGCAACAAACAAACTTGAGGCGAGTCGAGGAAACGAGAGGAGGTGACAAGAACAAGACTGTTTGGGAAACAGAGCCCTTGGACCCTTGGAAACTGCCTCAAACACTTTTGTACAATTTAAAACCTCCGGATTCACAGAGGAAACAGAGACACTGATTTCTTTGCTGTGTGTGGTTTTTGTCTCTGAGTAAGCGAGGTGAGTCTGGGTATTAGAGCTGACAGAAGCAGGTGAGGATAGCTTTAAACCACGTGATAACTCCAGTGTTTTACCCTGCAGGTGTGCTGTTGATCTGACAGGGAGCTGATGGGTTGATGCAATATGGTAATTGGTTCACCTGGGGTGTGAAGACCCACGGCCGAAATCACCATGTTGATCACACCTGCCCACACCTTTTCGTGGCTGTTCAAGCGTTGTCAGGTTTCCTCAGCTCAGGCTCCAGCCAACTGTGTGAGGCAGAGAATGGTAATAAAGTTTATAGTAAAGAAGCTTCCAGGTACAAAGCCTGCAGCACGGTGTTCAATCACTGGAACTGGGCCTAAAGGTGGACTGCTATGGGAGGAGCTTTACCTGGATCAAGGTAGATGCTTTTGACAGTGACATCACTTTTAAGTGACATGTGGGAATAGGTCAAAAGCTACACAAGGGTCTGCACCTGGCTGCTCACGCATCCTTCAAATAGACTAGACCAGGTTGTCCAGTGTTCAGCTGTTTACAAGCGTCTACATTCCAAACAACTTCAGGCAGCTCTAATGAAACACCACTCAGTCCACAGCAGTTATATAATATCTGTCTAATGTTTCTGTTGCCTGGGCTGCAGTCTGATGCAAGAGTACAAACTTCTGCAGCATAAACAGCTGAACTTCTTCTCCAATTTAATTTGGGCAGTTCAGTCTCCAGATAAAGGCTGAATCATGTCACCGGGATCGATTGCGATGGGTCACTACAAGTTCTTTATAGGATAAAACCGCTAATCTCCACAGATGTTTACATAGCATTTTAAGCTAGCCTTTCAGTGGACGGAGAGCCTCTCTGCTGGGTGGTGTCTGTGTGTTTGTGTTATGGGTAGTGTGGAGGGGATCATGTCAGGACATTACTGTGCTGACAGAATCCAATCAGCTAATGCTCCGCTGTTTGTTGTCCGGTCGTGTGCTCTTCAGCTTTTGCTCTGTGGTTTCACATATCAATATTTCCATGTGTGTAAAGATCTAAAGGATACATGCCATTTAGTAGGCTTTTGTCCATAGAGACACACTGTGCATTAAGGGTGATCTACACCGCCCTGTCTGGTGTACTCAGTGTGTCACTGATGCTGGATGTACACAGGCTGAAGCAGGTTTTGTTTGAAGTGGCTGATAATAATCAGTCATTAACGTCCTGGTCATATGAGCTGATTCTGTTGCAGGACAGTATTTTGCTTTGTGACTTTCTTTGCTGCCTAAAAATCACAAAACAGGTAGATATGATACCTGTTTTCACCTGAAAGACAAGATAATAGCTAAGGCCAGCTTTAGAAACTTTGTAGGGTTTCAGAGTCCTCTCATTAACCTGGTTTTCAGCATTTACAGGAGTGACCTGAGTCTTGTTTTCCTCTGCTGCACCTCTGGTGCCTCTGACACCATTGTCTGATCCAGAAACAATGAGGTCCTCACCTTCTGCTCCCACAGCTTCTTTCAGTGTGGTGTCAAATCATTTCTCCTGCTGATCCGCTCTGAGGAAGCCATCTGCAGAAGGAGGTTTCCAACATGTAGTAGTCTTGACTCCTAGTCACAACTCTCCCACCCTTGACTGGGTCCTGCGTTTCTCTGGAAGTCCTAGGGACCTTATCGGACCTTTTTATAAATAACCACGTACAGACTCCAATTTTCCCTCCAGTCTTGTTAGTGTGTGAATGAAAATGAGCTGTGGCTTCTTTGTGGAGGAGGAGGCGCAGGGGAGGCGATGGAGGATAAACCTGGATTTGGCGCGGGTGTTTGTGAGTCTCTGGGCACAGTGTGAGGATTTGTTGCTGGGCGAGTCCTCTGCTGTAACTGTTATCTAAGTCAGTCAGCACAGTCTGTCCTTGCTCAGGGCACTGGGGCAGTGCTGGGGATTTACTAAAACCTGGGGCCTTACAGTGCTGTTGGGATGACCTGGGACTCTTTCTGCCACAAGATGAATGAATGGAAAGAAAAGTAATGAACTATCGACTCAAATCAGCTGTTAATTATTATGAAATCCACTGTGTGTGTCTGGAGGCTCTGACCAGCACAAACCCGCCAGTCATTGTGTATGAGTGTGTGTGTGTGTGTGTGTTGTGGTGCTTACTCATTACATCTGCCTGGTTGTGACAAAAATAATCGCGTGTCTCTCTCACACACACACACACACACACACACACACACACACACAGTCCGTGTCATCCTCTCTCTGCTGATGTTACTGTTATTAGTGAGTGCTGATGTCGACATCCCCTGTTTGTGAGCCAGCAACACACACACACACACACACACACACAGTCTTATCTGCTGGTCAGAGAAGTTTTTCATCCCTCAGTCAGTAAATCAGAGACTTTGCCTCTGCACACACACACACACACACACACACACACACACACACACAGTCCTGAACTCAGTGTCTGAACCTGAAACTCTCCAGTCTGGATTTCAGACACACACACACCACTGACGTCTCAACAAACACAACAGTTTGGAAAGGAAACAAGCTCCTGGCTGAACCTTTTAGTTTAAATGACCTGGCAAGTAAACAAATGTACAACACACAAATGTTAAGATCCAACAGCACTTTACTCGAGTTTTCTGAGGGACATGTCTGCTTTGACATGTCGGAGTCGAGCTAAATGATATAACATCACAGTGTCATGACAACATTATGGAGAGGAGATCCTTTTAGTTTAACCAGAAACATCAGAAGATAATACTACCAGACTCCATTGACAAAAACAAGGATTTTACCGAGCAGAACACAGGAGCTGCAGTCAGTTAGTTTGTGTTACTGTGTGGTACTTTTACTTCAGTAAAGTATCTGATTACTTCTTCTACCACTGAAAGTCACACGGTAACACAAACACACTAACAGATGGAGGCAGTGGTATTCCAGCAGCCTCGGTAAATTCCTGTTTTTGCCAGTGGAGTTCAGATAACGTGCCGTGTACAGTGGTTTGTGATGTGTGTTGTTGTCTGACAGCTGAACTGTGTTTAACTTCATTAACGTCACTCTGCCTGACGTCAGCACTCTGCACTCATCAGTAACACAACACCACACTACACCACATTTAACTACTACACTACAACACACACAGACTGTATCCAGGCAGGATTCACACCAGCAACCTCTGTGGTAACTAACCAGCTGCTGTGATGTGAGTCTGAGTCTCACTTACAGCCTGAGTCATACCACATTTTCCTTCAGCTCCGGTGGCTTTCTCTCAGTCTTTTTAACGGTAGAGAGCCTCCATCAATACTCACACACACACACACACACACACACACCTGATAAATGTGTGTAAGTGAGAGAGAGGCTCCTCCGAAGTCAGTAAATAATAACAGCGTGATTGCTGAGAAGCATCAACGACTACAGAGTTAATGAGCCTGGTATAAGAGATCATTCGAGTGTGTGTGTGTGTGTGTGGTGTGTGTGTGTGTGTGAGGTAACCCCAGACCTGATTTTGTGCATCACACACACACACACACACACATTACAGACTGACAAAAATAGTCAGTCACAGTCTATAAACTCAAAACTCACTTTTTTTGGAAGACACACACACATAAACACACACCTGAACGAGCTGAGGACCACACACACACACACACAATATCGCAGTGTCAATGTGAATCGGGTGTCACATCGAGGATCCTCAGTCTGGAACAACAAGCAGGGAGGGGGGGGACTGCTGCTGCTGCTGCTGCAAGGACACACACACACAGGTGTTACAAATACACACAGATGAACAAACACATACTTTAAAGGCAGCAAACATATGTCATTATCGTGATGTAAAGCAGAGCGAGGTGAAACCTGGACGAGCTGGAGTCTGCAGAGAGAGACGGACAGAGAGGCTTAAGAGATCAAACTGCTGTGATAAACAGTTGAGAAAAAACAGTGTTGTTAGAATAAGTTTGCTAAAAATCAACACAAACATCTGCAGGAACACATTAATTCTACAAACAACACACAGTTTAGTTTGTAGATTGATTAGTTGCATCATAGCAGAACATTAGGAAGAGGAGTGATAAACGTCACGTAAATAAATTGTTGTAAAGTTTTTTCGAGCGGGCGGAATGAAGAAGAAAGATTTGGACTGCGCTATTAATGTCAGAACATAGGCTAATGTGCTAACCACACAAACAGCCTCAAAACCACCATGTGACCAGAGCTGATATAGAGTCTGTTGATCTGTTTTTTGCAGGGATCAACTGACCTGATCAGACTGGACATTAGTCCCTGCTCGGGTCATTTCCTCCATGGGTTACTTTGATAACACTGTCATAATACTTCACTATGTTAAATGATGCCTCGTGTCATGTTAACAGCTCATGCTAATGTTAGCATGTCAGGGTCTGTGTGCTGAGCGTCATGTGTTTCCAGCAGGTGAACTCCTGTTGGCTTTAAAGAACTCAGTAATTCCAGCTGCAGTTAGGAGGCATGCCCGTGTGTGTGTGTGTGTGTGTGTGTGTGTGTGTGTGTGTGTGTGAACCTAACCCAGTCTGAATGTCCTACCTTTTGGGCTAACTCTGCCCTTCATTAGCTCGTGATCTGTGTGTGTGTGTGAGTGTCCTTACCTGACTGTCTGTGTCCTCGTCAGGCTGTGTCCACTTTTAACTTTGTGTTAAATGTGTGTGTGTGTGTTTGTGATTTAGCTATTTTCAAGTATCTCAAAGTAGACGACCTGAGCTTGTCACTGGATTTTAATGTTGTTCATTTTAGATTTCCTCCCCACCTCAGTCTTTAGTTTCATGTGTTTGTTTCTGAAAAAAGGTATTTATCAACAGGTCACCTGTTCTTTCTCTCTCCTCCTGTTTCCTGTGGATGGTTAATAGATGCAGCACATGTTAATTAACAACAACCTTTACCACGCAGAACAGGGAGTTGTCTCAGCTGTAAAACCCAGAAGCTGCCTGACTCTCTGCTGTGCGTTTGCTGTCACCCTGTCCTCACAAACAAAGGAGTGAGCTGTATTGCCCCAGCTCCACTTTTATCATCTGTGATCAGAGTAAATTAATGATTTAATGCCCTCAGAGTTTGTTTTTATTTTAACTTCTAACCATCGACGGTCTCCCTGTCTGGCCTGTGTCTCTGGCAGGTGTTCTCAGGGATCTTCACAGCTGAGGTGCTGGTAAGATCACGCCGATCCTGCACGCTTCCCAGACGGGCTGGCCACTGTAGCATCACTGCCTGCCTCAGCCTCGCGAGTCAGCCCGTCGGACGTGCGTGAGGGCTCAGTGTGCTGCGCCTTCAGACTGGTGAACGCTACTCTCAACTCGTGTACACACAGGTGCAAAGGTAGAAAAAGAGCTGGTTGACTGACAGCTGACAGCACCAATGAAATGGCAAGAGTGGTGATGAGTCACGGCACCCAGGGGTTTGTGATGATTAATATATCATTACGACGAAGCATGTCACCAGAGCAGAAGTTCAGCTATGCCAACGTCATCACATTATGGAACGAGGGAAACAAGGCGAGGATTTTTTTTTGAAGCAGCCAGGCATCGGTCTCCAAAACACACACACACACACACACAGATCCCCAGTTTGTCTGCTGGCCGATCTTCCAAGTGCTGCTCTGGTGTTGTTGTGGTTCTGCTAAAGGCAACACACTCAATGAACAAACACACACATTCATGTTTGATTTTCGTTTTCTTTTCAGCCTCCTCTGTCTGCTTTCTGTTTCTTTTATTTTGTCTTAATTTTCTGTCTCTTGTCTTCTGATGATGTCCTTCCCGCCTTTCTCAGCCCTCTGTGTCTCTTTATCCTTCATCCTTTTGTTCCACCTTCATTTGTTGAATTACAGTCCACTTGTTAAGTCGTGATGTCACAACCTGTTTCTGAGTCTCTGTTGTTTTCAAGAAGTTGCACCACAGTTCCGTGTTGTTTGGGATCGAAAGAGAAGAGGAATGGCTGCAGTTTCAATTTTTTAAACGACAAAGTAAAAAGTTTGACACCACAAGTGCTAACGCGAAGGCTGTTTCTTGCCAGGAGCCCAGATCTCTGTGTTTCGATGTCAGTCCTTTTCTTTAATTCAAAGAAATAACTCTGGTTTACCACTGCCTTTATTTTGAAATTCTCTCTCTTCCTCCCCCCAGCTGCGTGTTTTCAAGTCACCGGATCGCGGGTCACCCTCAACACCCTGATCAAGATCATTGGGAACCCATGGGCGCCTGGGAACCTGACGTCCTCGCCAATACCGTCTTCATCTTCGCCGTGGTCGCATGCAGCCGTTTGGGAAAAAAACTACCAGGCATTTATCTGACTCCTGACCCTGATTATCAACGGTCACAGGTTCATTGCACCGTTTGGTTCCTTCTCCCTCTTCAGGACTGTGTGTAAGATCTCGGCGACCGCGCCTCCTCGCTGGCACATGAAGGATTTTCACCTCTTCCTCATCGCCTTTCAGGGTGCTGTGCGGCGAGTGGATAGAGAGACCATGTGACCGTGCTGGAGGTATGGTCAGCCGCTCTGCATCCTCGTTTCATGCTGGATGCGATATCGGAAACCTGTGGTGAGTGACCTGACCCTTGTCTGTGAATGATATCCACCGTTGCCCATCTGCGGCATTGTTAATGATGCTCGCAGCCGTTGAAAAGCAGGTGCCAGCATGCTTGGACACCTGTGAGACTCCGAATTTCTGTGCTTTCAGCGGTTAGAAATAAAGTGGTGTTCACTGTCTGTGGAGATGCTTTACCTGCCTCAGCCTGTGCTGTATGTCTGATGGATGTGTGTGTGGACGCTTGGAGTTTGACGGACACATGGTAGGAGGAGGATGTTTCACCTCCTGTGTTTCAGCTGTTTCATCTGAGCTCTGAGTAAATGTTGATCTCCTGACCTCCCTCCTCTCTCCCTCTCTCGTCCACCTCCTCCTCTCTCTCCCTGTTTGAACCTCCTCACATTTGCTATTCGACTCTCCTATGTGCCAGTTTCTCCTCTCTCTTGTGTTCTCATATGCAGTTATGTTAAACCTCAGCTTCATCTTTAGTTTGTCACCCAAACAAAATGAAGGAGAGAGTCTTTACTCTATTCAGAAAGTGAAACACAGAGGAGGTTGGCTTTGTCGGTTTCGACCCAGGAGTTAATGGAGGGTGAGACCACAGGGTCCAGGGATGAATCAATGACTGTAAACAAAGATGGCCGACACATCTCCACTTCCTCAGCACAGCACAGCATCTTCCAGAGTTTATATCTTTAGTCATTTTACTTCAGTCTCAGTGCGATGTTTCTCTCTCTCATAACTAAAAGTATGGAAAGCTCAGTGGTGTTTTCTTCATGCAGAAAAAGAAGCATAATCACCCACACACACACACACACACACACACACACATGCACACACACACACACACATACCAAAGCAGAGAGCTCACTCTCTGTTGTAGAAGAGTGAGGTAGTAGAGATTTCTTTTCTTCTGAGTAACTATCTATCATCTCATCTTTACACTTTGTACACACAACACACACACACACACACACACACACACACACACACACACACACACACACACACACACACACCGCTTGCTATAGCCTGCCCACCTGCCTCACTATGAAGAGCACCCCCACCCTGCAATGAACACGCCACATGTCTACACCTCTAAACACATCAACCAATCCATCAGTGTGTGTGTGACAGGAAGCAGTAACAGGAGAGGAGAAAGTCAGATTAGATGATGGTCAGCACACACACAACACACACACACACACACACACAGTGCTGACTTTCTTTACAACAAAACTACAGAGAACATTTTGAAATCATCCCAGTAGTAGTCAGGGATCATGGCAGACATGATGTCCCTGGAGGAGACGAGGAGGAAGACTCACCTGTGCTGAGGAGGATGTTGATCAGGTTATAGTGAAGTGCACAGTCCATACTGTTTGTCACATGCTGAGTTACAGTGCAACACAAGACGTCCCTGCGAGGCTAACAGCTCATTTAGCTCCTGTCCAGCATCACTGTATATCACCACCAGACTCCATTAACAAAAACTATCATTTTACTGAGCAGAACACAGGAGTTCCCACTCTATTACTGCTTTGATTGGTGAGTTTGTTGGTGTTGTTGTGTGTATACTTTTACTTCAGTAAAGTATCTGATTACTTGAAAGTCACACAGTAACACAAACACACTAACAGATGGAGGCAGTGGTATTCCAGTTAGTTCTAAATTATCTGCAAACTCGTTTTGCTTGTGTGGAGTCTGGTAGTGATATATAGAGATGTTTCTGGTTAAACTAAAGAATCTTCCTCTTTAATAAAAAGCTCTGTCTCTGTAGGAATCCTCTCCATGATGTTTCCACAAAGTGAAATGCATATTAGAAAGAAGGGAAAGAGTGAGAAAACTTTATTCTCCTTTTCATTGTTTTCATTTTGTTCCTCAGTCTCTTCTTCCTCCTCCTCTTCCTCCTCCTCTTCCTCCTCCTCTGGACATTTTAGTTATTAATAAACAGTGAAGTGTGTTCTCATATTCACCAGTCAGTGGATCATGAACTGTGTGTGTGAATGTGTGTGTGTGTGAGTGTGAGTGTGTGAGTGGGAGGGTAGGTATACACAGAGTCTCATTCATCTATTTAGCTTAATGGTCTCATGGATATTTAATAATGAGCTTGATAGCAGACACACACACACACACACACACACACACACACACACACACACACAGTCAACAGCCTCTTATTCTTCTCTTGTCAGTGGCAGGAATTGTATCTCCCCCTGCAGAGGGATATGCTGACCTGACTGAATGAATATGCCCAAACGTGTGTGTGTGTGTGTGTGTGTGTGTGTGTGTGTGTGTGTGTGTGTCATGATGACCGAACCTTTCCAATTCAGGTGATTTATCCCTGTAGAAATGGCCTCATTGTGCACAGTAGCTGGGGCTTGTGTGTCTGTGTGTGTGAAGGCATCTGCGCGCTTTGTGTGTGTGTGATTCTGTTTTTGTGTCGTGGAGATAAAGTACCTCGTAACAGTGGGAAGAGAAGGAGGGATACAACAGTAGAAATGAAGGATACTAAAGGGTTGAAGGATAGAAAGTATGAAAGAAGAAGGAAGAAAGAAAAAGGTGATTGGAAAGGAAATAGCCGCATTGAAGGAGGGAGAAAAATAACAGGAAATGAGGTGAAGAGCCAAAGAGAGAAAGGGTTATAGAAGGAAAGGAAGAAAGAGGTAACAGAGGAACAAAGAAGGAAAGGAGGAAAAAGGAAAGAGAAGAAGGAGTGGGAATAAGATGAAGGAATGAAGAAAAAATGGAAGGAAGGAGAAGAGGACATCAGTAACGTCCTGGTCAGCTTCCACTCTCTTAACATGTCAACTTCGGCCACGGAATGCCAGGGAAGATGCGAGACCTGGTTAACAAGTGGACAGTGAACTCATGATGTGACACTAATACCCAGAAGGCACGGGGGTGTGAGAGAGGACTGGACCATGCACACACACATATGCGGCGACACACACACACACACACACTGATTTGCTTCCTCACAGTTCATTTTGCAAAACCAAACAGAGTTTGGTGCAGACATTTAATGACGGTGTGTGTGTGTGTGTGTGTGTGTGTGTGTGTGTGTGTGAGTGCAGCTGTAGGCAGCTGAGTCATGTGGCCGAGCTGCATGCACGACTTCATGAGACAGCAAACTGGATGCACATTTAAAAACTGAAACCTGTTAAAAATCAGAAGAGTTTTCCTGCTGGAGTCTGGTGCGTGTTTCTTTTTCTCACGTAAGTGTGCAGAAGATGAAATGTTTCTTGGCTCCAGATCTTTCCAGAAGCTCCAGTAGAGTCTCTGAGAGCTAACAGATATTTTAATCAGCATTTAATTAATTTAGTGTGTTTATTACATTTAGAGTGTGTAGATGATTTCTCCTGCAGCGCCTCCACAGTGTGACGCCTCGCTTTTACTTTGAAAGTGCTTTCTGCCTTAAAAGTCAAATTCTTGCTGTATTCTGTAGACCTTGTTTCTGAGCACATCAGTGTGTGTCTGTGTGTACATGCGTGTGTAAGTGCAGCTGCACAGACTGAAGCAGGTGAGCAGATGTTTAGTTTGTTGTTTTCTTTATGACAAACGAGCGGCTGAATGTGTTTCCTGGAGCTAGCGTCAATTGCAGCACACCTGCCACTTTAGACGCCCTTCTCCTCCTCCCTCCTCCCTCTCCTCCCTCCTCCTCCTCCTCCTCCTCCTCCTCCTTCTCCTCCTCCTCCTCCTCCTCCTCTTCCTCCTCCTCCTTCTCTCCTCCTCCTTCTCCTCCTCCTCCTCCTTCTCCTCCTCCTCCTCCTCCTCCTCCTCCCTCCCCTCCTCCTCCCTCCTCCTCCTTCTCCTCCTCCTCCCTCCTCTCCTCCTCCTCCTCCTCCTCCTCCTCTTCTTCCTCCTCCTCCTCTACTTCTTCTGTTTCCTCTCTTCTCCTCTCATCTGCCTCTTCGCTAAACGCTCAGTTCTCTTACTTGACCGTCATGACTTTTTATCAGACTCAAAATGTCTGTAGTGCCACAAATCAGTAAATGGAATTCTCACTTGATTAATTGTATACATTTGATAAATGGTGAGCTTTCGATGGGAAGAAACATCTGGATGGAGACAGAAGTCTTAAAGCAGCTTTATAAATGTGGGAGGAGAAACCACACAGGTAGACTCAGGTTCAGTAAAATCTTTATAACAGAAAAGTCGTACTTTTTCTCAGTTACATTTAATTGAATTTATTATACAGAGACGTGAGAGCTTTTACATAACAAATTAAATTAACATTATGTAACTGATGCTGAGCAGCAGAACAGCGCCCTGCAGGCAGGAGTGGTAATGGTGACACTAGGCATGAAACTGAGAAGCTAACAGCCAACTAAACAGAAAACAATAAATGTCAATCGCCTGTGAAACAAACACAAAACCAATCAAAGAAGTTGATAACGAAAATAAGAAATTTGCTGAGCAAGTCTTATGTCGCCCTGTAAATTCAGCAGAGCGTCTTCATACTGGAGATCAGACTCGCTCACTTCAGTTACAAGCTGGGATTTTATGTTAAACACTACATAATGTTAAAAAAACATTTTAAAAATAAACAGAGCTAGCTGCTTGATAGGCACAGACAGATAAGACAGAATAATGATGAGGCCAGTTTGTAAAAGCTGAAAGCTCAACAGTGTTGTAAAAGTCTTTAACTTTAATTAAAGTCTAATTTAATAACCCTCTCCTCTGTAAAACAAGCTGTAGGTCAGCAGTTTCACATCGCAGCAGTTCAGTAAAAAAAAAAGTTTTTCTATATTTTCCATTAAACTAAAAACACCAGAACCTCGAGTTCATTCTAATGAATTCACTTTGGTCTGTTGCCATGAAAGAAATGATTCGTAGTCGGTATAAATCACCTTTATTTCCTCTGCCGTCCACTGAGCCTCTGTGTCCCAGAGCACACTCTGGGTGTCGTGTGGAGATTTAATCGTTTCAGATTCAGAGCTCACAATAACAGGTGCTGCTCACTGAACAAATAAACACCTGGCTGCACAACTCCTCCGCTCTTCTCTTTATTTTCTCAAATATTCTTGGATAAATGCCTTCATCAGACTTCTTAGAGCTGATTTACACTGCTCAGTATTTCTACAAGCATCCCGTTTTAAACAACAGTTTTAGACCATTTATTTTGTATTTGTTAGGCGCAGTTATAAACCCCTCTTTCCTCTGTCTTTCTCTCTCTCACCTTTCCTCTCCCCCTCCCTCTCCTCCTCCCTTTTCTCCCCCATCTCTCCTCCCAGAAGCGGTTCAGGTTTACTTAGTTTATCTTCAATGCTGTACACCCTGCTCTAGGGGCTTTGCTCATGGGGGTTTGTTGTGACGAGAAGAAGCACCAAAAGCAGATCATGTTACCGCTCGTTCATCACCCCTCCTCCCCCCTCCTCCCCCCTCCTCCCCTCTGTGGATGCTGTAGTGGTGATGCTCGGCTGTTTCCAGGACAGCAGCTGCTTCCAGGTCTCTCCTCGACTACCTGAGTTGAACTTTAGTCTGATTCAGAGCTGCTGCTGCTGCTGACATGTTTCTGTCGGCCGACCTGAACGCTCACACGTCTCCTCCACTTCCTGCCGTTCAAAATGCCACAGACAAAAAAGAAAAGTTGATTCACGTCTCTAACAAACGCCAACATTTCTAAGTTATTATTCCTGCTGCTCTGAAGATTTGAAGCAGAATTAAAGTCTCTCACAGACACGGAAATGAGATGAAATGAGAGATGCAGTGATAATGAACAAAATGACTTGAAAATAGAAAAGGAACAAACACATATGGAAAAATAACAGAAAATAAGTCTCTCGTCCGTTGTCAACCAGTGGCTCAGCTGTGTTTCACCTTCCTTGTTTCACAGATTCAGAGTGTGTGTGTGTGTGTGTGTGTGTGTGTGGGGAGGAGGGAGGAGGAGGGTTGGCCTGCTTCCCGGGCTAATTGGTATGATCCGCTTAACGAGTTAAACGAGGTGAATTGGGGGGATCAGGTGGTCCGCTCTGAACCATACACACACACACACACACACACACAGAGACGGGTTGTTACTGACATCAAATATAAACATCCGCTACACACACACACACAACCTTTCTATCTGTCTCTCATCATCATTGACATACTCTCCGTGATTTTCTGTTTTTAAAGGGGTTTCCCACCCAATAAATAGCAGGTCCAAAGAACCAAACCGACACCAGTCAAATATGAGGAAGTTAAATTAGTCACTTGTGACTCCAAACATTTGGTCTCAAGGTCAAAAATGCAGTAAATTGTGTTTGTAGCTGGCGCAGCTAACTGCTACTGAGTTAATTTGGAGTTTTTATCTTCATTTAGCTTGTGTTTTGTTATTTCCATAAACAAGTTTAACAACTCCTCGAAACTGCAATAATTAGTCAATGAAACAAATATTTTTATTTTAAACAAAAATACTAAAATATTTTCTAAATGTGAGGATTTCCGTTTTTCGTCAAACCCACAGGTAAAACTGATGGTGGACAAAACAGTGGATTCATTTTGAAAATAGCTTAATTGGCCCAAATGGCTAAATAAAAAAAAAAAAGGTATTGTTGTTTAACGTGATTTAGTAACAGATATAAGTTCTGTAGCAGCTTCAGGAGGAACTGATGAACTGATGAAACCAATGTCTGTCGCCGGTTCTGCCAGCTTATGTGTTATCACATTGGAAAGCAACAGTCATTGGTTGAGCTGTCGGGCATGTTGCCATGTTAACCAATCAACGCCATTGGATCTATTGGTGTTTAGGCACAGACCATAGCCAATCAGACGCCAGCGCTTGAGGTAGGAAACTGCATGGACAGCCTGACACCGATCATAGCACAAACAACACACACACCACCCGCTGCGATCAATATAAACACACACACACAATAAGAAGTTACATTGAATTACAGGGTTTTTCTGTTTCACACACATCACAACGCAGTAACACACACACACACACACAATAATACTTATTGTGTAATGTGTATATTGATCACCTTCCTGCTCCTGTATACTCACCAGACAGAGTCACAAAATAATATAACTGCAAAATAAAAGACTTAGTGTCTGGTTCTATTTAAAGTAAATAAAGATTCTTATTCTTCATTCAGTATTTTTTTATTTTAAGCATTTAAACTTTTGAAGATTTAATTCAGTTTTTAATACATCATCATGTTATCTTAGACTTTAGTTTGTTAATTGTAGAATTTTTATTCTCTAATTAAATATTTATTCTTATTAAAGTTTCATTGTGTATTTTATGTAAATACCTGGGACCCGAGTTTGTGAATTTCTTCAGTTTTATCGTTTTAGAATTAAGATTGATCCTTTAAGATTCAACTTATTGAAATCTGTTTGCATTACAGGAATAAAATCTACTGTACAACAGAAATGTCCAGAGACAGAGGAAGTTCAAATTTAGTAATCATCAGCAGAGCTTTAGGTTTTTTGTCGAGTAACAACGTAATAGACGAGGTTAGTCCAAATGTGAGGATTTATTCAAAATTGGAAATTAGGAAGGCACATAAAACAGTTACTCAACCGAATCTGAGTTGAGTAAAAGTGACAGTCATCGATGATTGTCAACAGATTTTTAAAAGTTGTTCTGTAAACAAATAAATGTTTAGCAAATCACACTGGTCAGAGGCCGCCTTGCGTCAGATATTGACCCACTGGACTGCTCTCTTACACAACCAGAACAAAGCTGCTGATCCAGTCGAGTTGTTACAGTAACAGCCAACCAGCTGTGGAGATCCAGCCTGCAGGTGTGTGTGTGTGTGTGTGTGTGTGTGTGTAGGCATCACTGGCTTGTCATTAATTTGTGTGCATGAAAGACCCATAGAGAGACATGTAGGTCTCCAGCCGTCGCCCAAATTTAAACACTAGAATAAAATGTGGATGAATGCGTGTTTCCATCCAGTATTGTTACTTGAAACCAGTGGCAGAGATAAACAGTCGGTGGAGTCCAGTCCAGTACATTAAACTGAAGACACAATGAGGTGACGCCTCGGCCTGTGCCCCTGCTGATGCTCTGGGCAACAGTCCAGCTCCAGGGTCTGGCCTCCTGACTGAACACAGGATAGTTGCCACCTGATCCACCTGACCTACAGCCTGTCACTCTACAACACACACTCAGCTGTGGTTAAACAGAAGTTAACCTTGGCTAGAGCAGCTCAATCTTCTGTGACTTGTGTTATAGAGAGTTCAAATATCTACACTGAAACAATCAGCCTGCACTGGAAACTATGACCATTTCTGTTCCTCTCCGTCTGTATGCGAAAGCAAAGCTCTGAGCTCACAACCACACACCTGCCATTTCACACTGATGTTACCAAGTCGTGCTGAAGAGGTTTCTTGTTCTTCCCATTCTGCTACTGTTGCCTGAATGCAGCATCTTCAGTCAAAGTTTAGTTTGAGTTATCCACCAGTTTTCATCCCAGCTCTGCCAGTAGAACCTGAGATAATGACACTAGCTGATGTCCACAGAGATGATTGCGTTTGCAGATGATGATGGACCAACACCTGCTCTCTCTCTCTCTCTGTCTGTGCTCTCTCTGTGTCTCTGTCTTTTCTCTCTCTCTGTGTCTCTCTCTCTGTCTCTCTCTCTGTCTCTCTCTCTCTCTCTCTCTGTCTCTCTCTCTCTCTCTCTCTCTCTGTCTCTCTCTCTCTGTCTTTCTCTCTGTCTCTCTCTCTCTCTGTCCTCTCTCTCTCTCTCTCTCTCTGTGTCCTCTCTCTCTCTCTGCCTCTCTCTCTCTCTCTCTCTGTCTCCTGTCTCTCTCTCTCTGTGTCTCTCTCCGTCTCCTCTCTCTGTGTCCTCTGTCTCTCTCTCTGTCTCCTCTCTCTCTCTCTCTCTCTGTCCGTCCTCTCTCTCTCTCTCTGTCTCTCTCTCTGTCTCTCTGTGTCTCTGTCTCTCTCTCTCCAGCCCCCCTCCTCCTCTCTCTCTGTCCGTCTCTCTCTCTCTCTCCTCTCTGTGTCTCTCTCTCTCTGTTCTCTCTCTCTGTCCGTCTCTCTCTGTCTCTCTCTGTGTCTCTCTCTCTGTCTGTCTCTCTCTCTCTCTCTCTCTCTCTCTCTCTCTCTCTCTCTCTCTCTGTCTCTCTGTCTCTCTCTGTCTCCAGCTGTTGAACCTCTTCCTGGGTTTCTGCCTCAGCAGCTCAGTTTGACAACTTGTCGCTCCAGATCGACGACGGCGATGAACAACCCGTATATCGCCATCCGGCAGGATCACCGGCAGGCCTGGTTTCCGTTTATTGGTGGTACCGTCTGTCTGTCTGTCTGTCTGTCAGGTAAACCTGTGTCTGTCTCACGCCGTCCTTTTCTTTCCTCTGCGCAGCGTGTGCAGGTGGTGGATTTCTTCAACGGGAAACCCGAAGGCCACGTCAGAAGCGAAAAGAGGCCAAAGCCATGATGAAGCTGAAACGTCTGAGTACCATCCACACCGAGGTCAACGGAGCCGTCATAGGTAAACGTCAACAGATACACATTATAACTGACAGTGAACGCCTCATCTGACATCCTTTGCTAGCAGGGGCTGTCTCACAGTTTGGGGCGTTCAGGGACGCTGGGATATCTGTGATTTGAGAGTCACATGTCAGGTGTTTAGCAGCCCTTAAAATCACAGAAAAGTCATGAAACCTGATGGCCTGATTGTTTGGTCATCACACACACAAATTAATCTAGTAATCTTCCTCTTAATCTATAATCTCTGCTGTCTGAGTGTCAGTGAACGCACCATAACACCAGTATAGAGAATAATCAGTAACCCTGAGGAAACATAAAGGTGACTAAACCTTCATGTCTCTGTTCCAGGCCGTCATGTGGAGAAGTACGTGGTGCCGGAGGACGACAGCTACATGACGAACCCCAACCTGACCATCAGCGTCCCCATCGCCCCCGGAGAGTCGGACGTGGAGTTCCCGGAGGAAGAGGAGGAGGAGGAGGAGGACGGGGAGGATGAGCAGAGTGAAGGCTCTGAGGAGGACGAGGAGAGGGAGGAGGTAGGGACGGAGATCTGACTGTCTGCTCATCACACTGTGTGGCTTTCTAGTTCACACACACACACACACATATGCACCTGTGTCTGACGTAAACTAGCTCAGGTGTGTGTGAGTGTGTGAGTCAGCTGTTGTTCTCCCTGAGGTTACCATCTAACGACTGCTGGTCTGTCAGCTGGTGTGTGTCTGTCTGTGTGTGTGTCTGAATGAATGTTAACCTATAAACGTGGAGAACTTTTAACATTTAGATAAAATTTAAAGGGCAGAATAATGGTGGAACATTAAATTATAAATCCAGTATTTTTTATTTTCCATGTCTTTATTATGTTTTTAGGTGTAAATGATTGATAGGCATGAAAAGAGGAAGATCCTTTTAGTTTAACCAGAAACATCTCTATATATCACTACCAGACTGTGTGGTACTTGTACTTATTTAAAGTATCTGATTACTTCTTCCACCACTGAAAGTCACACAGTAACACAGACACACTCACAGATGGAGGCAGTGGTATTCCAGCAGCTCCCAGTAAAATTCCTGTTTTTACCAGGAGTTCAGCAGGATATGAGATGTCGGTTAAACGAAAAGCTCAACTGAGTTATAGACAGTAAAAGTGAAGTTTGCTCAGGGTGAACAAGTTTACTTCAGAATCAACTCCTGCTTTAAGTCACATGACGCTAAAATCACTTTGACAAAATTAATCAAGATATGATGAAGGTTATTCATCAGGTCAACATATTCTGAATATTCCAGCTCATGTAAACAGACTCTGTCTCTTTCTATAAACAGTATCTTAGTAATGTGGATGGATCTGCCTGATCTATAACACACACACACACACACAGTGTAGAGGGACCTCAGATAGAACTGCCTCAGCAGCATTATGTCCAGCATTTTTCTCAATTTGCAGCGCTTGTGTGTGTGATGTGTTTGTGCTAAAAGTGTGTATATTAGTGCGTGGCATGCTGGGTGTGTGTGTGTGGTAAGCTTCCTGTCTCTCATCTATTCAGAGGACAAAGTCGACCTGAGCCGCAGACACCTTGTGTGTGCGCTGTCTGCATGTGTGTGTGTCCTTTATAAGAGTTTGTGTCACATTTTTCAAACTCTGTAATTTCTCCTTCAGGAACAAAACTCATAAAGCTAAAATGCCTTATTGTGTGTGTGTGTGTGTGTGTGTGTGTGTGTGTGTGTGTGTGTTTCTACATGTGTGTTTAGGCAGCAGGAGGAGGGGAGGAGAGAGGGAGGCCCTTCCTTGTTTCCTTTCTCCTCTCTTTTGTATCTAACATGAAATGATGAGATTTGTGTGTGTGGGTGGTGTGTGTGTACGTGTGTACACACCTGTGCCGACTCAGTTCATCATCACCTCTCCTCTTTAATCATGTTGTGCACCTGCTCTCTCTCTCCCTCCCTTCCTCCTCTCTCTCTCTCTATCTCCCTCTATCGCAGTGGTTTCCAACCTGGGGGTCTGGACCCCAAAAATGTGTCGCAAGATAAATCTAAGGGGTCATTGAGAGAAAAAACAAACCCAGAATTATTATTTATTGAAACCTTCCGTATAATCTGATTGCTGAAAGTTTTCCTCCTCCTCTTCACACAAAACGATTTTATTAAAAGTGTCTTGATCACAACGCTCCACCACTAAGCTTTCCAACTGGCTTCATTTAGCTCTGAGCTCTTCAAAAAAGCCTTTCTTCTTAGAAAGTTAGTGATATTTGAAAGAGCGGAGAAACACAACGAGGCTGTAAAGGTGGACTGGTGAGTAGATGGGTTTTCATGTTAACGCCCCTACAACCTCAGTCTCATTTAGACACCGTTAGCAGCCGCCTTTTAAGACAAGTCAAACATCAGGAGTGGGGGGATTTACTGGACCCATTTTATGCCTGAGGACAAACGAAATGTCTTGAGCCAGTTAAACCACAGACCTGGTCAAAGACATTTAACCAGAAACACACTGACTTTGGGACGAGGAAACAGGGAAGTGCTAACATGCCAACTGGACTTGGTTTGAGGACTCATTCTTGTATGGGTTTCGTAGTCTACCCTTATAAATAGCGCCTTTAAACAAACTTGATTTAAACAGGATCAAGTGCACAAACACGCCAGACAGTACAGATCTGTTCTGGATCGTGATCCAGTTTATCTCTGTGCAACGATGCAGTGACCAGTTAGCCATGAGCTGCAACACACACACACAAATTGACCTAATGTGAAAGGGCAGCATAAATAGAACAAAACTCAGGAGCATATTTTCCCCTCAAAACGGCCGTTGTCGAGTCAGAGAGAGAGAGAGAGAGAGAGGGAGAGGGAGGGAGGGATGAGAGGCTGGTTGGGGGGTCGGGACAAAGAGAGAGAGGAAGTCAGAGAGCATCACTGCTTTCACAACTCTTTAGCATCAAGCTGTGTTTCCAGGCTGTGTGTGTGTGTGTGTGTGTGTGTGTGTGTGTGTGTGTGTGTGTGTGAGAGAGAGAGATGCAGGCCGGCTGCTTTTCCCTCTCTCCCTCTGTAACATCTCACTTACTTTATTTCTTCTGCTCTTAATTGAGTTGAACATTCGACATAGAGAACAAAAGAGGAGAGCAAACCCGTGTTCAGCCATGTTGTTTTTAGCTCCATGTTCTCCCTGTTACACATCACTGGTCTCTGATTTTCTCATTTCACCTCAGATCCCCTGAATTCCTCTCAGCTCACTGTGGATGTTTGGAAACTGTGAACTGAACTGTGTTGAATAACAGTCAGTGAAGTGTTTCCTGACATGACTGGACCTTTTACTGAACCCCTCAACTGTTCTCAGATGACCAATCACAGCAGAGCTTTCACTTCCGTCCAATCAGAGAGGGTTTGTGTTGATGTGTGTGTGAGTGAGGGACAGAGCTGTCAGTCATCTATTGCACAGAGTCGTTGCAGTCACGACGATGATCCAGGTGTTCACTCACCTGTAGGCGGCGCTGTTGCACTTATTCGCCAACATTCAACAACAAACGCTGCAAACGTCAAAATACATCCACTGAAGATTGTTATTCCAAGTGACGTTTTATTCAACTTTTTATTAAAGAGTCAGATCCTTTTAGTTTAACCAGAAACAGACGTTTTATCGCTCTGTTGAAGCCACCAGACTCCATTGACAAAAACAGCAATTTTACCGAACAGATAACAGGAGCTGCTGGAATACCACTGCCTCCATCTGTTAGTGTGTTTGTGTTGTTGTGTGACTGAAAAAAAAGTACCACACAACAACACAAACAAACTACACAATCGTGGCAGCAGTAGATTTGCAGCTCCTGTGTTCTGCTCGGTAAAATTGCTGTTTTTGTCAATGGAGTCTGGTGGCTTGAACAGAGCAATAAAACGTCTGTTTCTGGTTAAACTAAAAGGATCTGACTCTTTAATAAAAAGCTCTGTCTCTGTAGGAATCCTATCTATAACATATTTAGATTCTTTATATGAGTAAAGTGCCTCTGATTCCAAAGATTTTTGTCCCTATCGATCATTTTTACCCAAAGACACGAGGAGAATAAGGCCCAGAGTTATCTTTAAAACACCGACCTTACTGGAGACATCAACTGTAAATCTTCTAGATGTTAATGAGAGCAGACAGGAAGCAGCAGCTTCACTGTGACGTTGCTCGTCGTCATCACTGGCTAATATTGTAACTACAGTGAGAATAAATGAGTCTCTGGTGCTTTTACACACACACAGGTTTTTCACTGTGAGTAATAGACGCGGCCGCTTTGTTTTTTGTTAAATTGGTGATATTCTGACGTCTAAATTATTCATGCGGGTGTTGCTTTTGGCGAGCGTCCTCGCTGGCTCAGCAACATGAATGTGAAATGATTATTTTTTTCTTATTTCAAACAATATGTGTGTGTGTGTGTGTTAGCCAGCGCGTGACCCAGATAGGAGCTTAAATAATGTACCAGCAGGAAGGTGCTGCTGATACCTGAAGGAGGTTAGTCAGCAGCTGGGTTCAGGTACACCTCCAGGTCTAGCCTCAGTCCTCAACACAACCTCAGTTTGGTGCCTGGCTCAAGGGCAGGTCTGTCTTTACGTCAGGGTGTGGTTTAATCTGGAGGCTCAGACTGAACTGTAACTGCGTCCAGGTGACTTTAATGACCTGGAAACGACCTTCTCTCTGACTCTGGTCCGGACCACTTTGACTTGGACATGACCTACTGGACCTTCTCCTTCACTCAGACATGACCTGGACATGACTCGTGTGACTCAGAGATGACTCGTGTGATGCAGACTTACAGACCTGAACGTGACTTTTATGGTTCGGACATAATCTCTGTCACCTGGATGTGACTTTTGTGACGTGGACCTGAGCTTTATGACTTGACTTTACAGCTTCACCTGTAGGACCTTTATGACTCAGACCTGACCTCAGCCCTGTGTGACTTGGACTTGACTTTTATGATTTGCACATGACCTTTAAGAATCAGACACATCTCCGTTTTCATCAGTCGAGCTCTGTGCAGGTCTGAACATGACATTTATGACTTGGACGTGACCTCTGACCTCAGGGAGTGAACTCTGGTGATTGAAGACTGAGTTGTCAGAAAGGTTCAGGTAGAACCAGCACAGTTAACCTGTAGACAGAGGGGGAAACTAGGTCTGAGGAGGAGAAAGAGAGAATGAAAGACAGACATGGACAGAGAGAGAGAGAGAGAGAGAGAGGTAGAAGTTGTATAGAGGCGTGCCAGTCGGCTCTCAGGTTTCAGGTCAGTGATATCTGTTTGTTTTGCTTTAGCAGAGGACTCAGTGCTCATCTAACACCAACATATTAACACTGAGCCTCCACTTATTTATAGCTCTCTCTCCCTCTCTCTCTCTCAGAGTAGACAGGTCTATGATGGTGTCGATGTGCCTGTTGTTGGGTCCCATAATTAGATTGTCGTACCAACATGTTTTCAGTTTCAGATTTGGTTCCATTGATTTTCCTGGATAGTAGAGTCTAATCATGTGATCACATGCTGCGAAAGTTAAACTTGTTATCTTGTAAAGTCTTTTTGTTTTGCAGAAGTGATTCTCAGATACCAGAAAGCACAGGTGTAGGAATAGTTTCATATGTTATGTACCATGTGTTTATGTTTACATCATGTCCTCTATGTTACAAAATACAAGGCCAGTGTAGTTGTAGGGCATCTTTTAAAGATGATTTTATATTTTATTGGATGGAGTTCAACTCTTTGAGTGATTCTGCAGAAAGTTAGAAGTTAATAACTTTTGTTTTATTTCTGTTTCCAGTTATTGGAAAGTCATCTGTCTGTGAACTCGTCTCCTTTAACCTCAGACAACAGATTTATCAGTCCTGTGTACTGTGCAGTAACAACTTGCCCCAGATTTAACAAAATAATTAGATTTATTAAAGTTAATTCAGATTATGATTAATAACCTCAGGCTGTTAAATGATTTATAAAACAACAGCATCACTTCAAATCTATTCAGAAACGAACTGGAAGTTAGTAAAGATTTTAAAAACAGGAGTAATCATGTAAAAATGAAGCTCGCATCTTAAATGTTCTTGAAAAGCAAACATTGCAACTACATATATGTATCAGCAGATAGCAGCTAAGCTAACAGTAATGCTAACAGTGCCAGCCACTGCTGCTGAATGCCACAGGAGGAGCATTCATTCGTCTCTCTCTTGTTATCTCCACCTCTCTCCCAGCTGTAATTTACTGTTTTTTCTCTCCCTCTCCACCTCTCTGTATCTCTCGCCCCATCTCTCCTCTCCCTCCAGGTCTTTTGTATGTAATTTATTTTCGGTACACAAACAGCTCACTGTAAATAGAAGCTGTTAAGCTGCTCCAGTGCTCTGTTTTAATAGACCCCCGTGTTTGGTTATGTAATGATTAAATAGCTGACCTGCGCTTTAATGGCGTCATAAATCACAGAACGTGGTTTTACCGTCTCGTAAAGCTCGAATCGGCCAGTCGAGGTTGGCAAAGTCAACAGCCAAGGTCAAAGGTCAGACTGCAGTGTTTTACAGGGCCAGGTGTTAGAAGTTGCCCTCCATATATTCATGCTGTGACAGAGTAATCACAGGATCTTAAAACGTCCCGTGTTCTGCTCGGTAAAATGACTGGTTTTGTTAATGGAGTCTGGTAGTGAGATATAATGATGCTTCTTTAGTTTTAGAGAATTGGAAAGAGTTTTAGACTAGATCTGGGTTTCCAGTCAGGTCAGGACCAGGTTCCTTCAGGTCACATTAGACCACGAGTCCGTGTCTAACACCTGAGCTTGTGTGGAGGTGACTTTACTGTATCTGTGCCAGGTGTACTTTATCCACAGCTGCTGTGTGTTTCCTGCCCTGTAAAACTGACTGTGACCCCACCCCCGTCCACCCCCGCAGTCTCTAGCTGACGACCTTTGACCCCTGCAGATGTACAGGTGTTGTCTGCAGGGACAGGTGGTGGGAGATGGACGCTGCAGCTCTGCTTTGATTTCTCCTGTCTGTTATGAAATAACCGACATCAAAACACCCTGCGTCTGTCGGAGTCACATCACAGATACACTGCAAAAAAACATCCTGCTGCACTGTACAAACACACACAAATCTAAGACATATTTGTAACTGTGGTCCTAGGTGTGTTACTCCCACACTGAAGAATGTTTTAGTCTGTTTTTACCTGTTGAACCAGTCTGGCATCTCTATCATCTCAACACTGAAACATTGGGACGCATCCTTCACCTTCTCATCATTCCTGTGTGTTTTCTGTGTCTTGACACGTTATTAAGGGACATCAGAGACAGCGATCAGATCCTCACACTCACCCACACTGTTAACGAACTCGAATGTGGCTGTAAATCCTTCCCTTCATCGTTCTCTCTGCTTTTGACCTCTTCGTTCTCCTCTTTCTAAGTGTTTGTTTGGGGTAAAATCGTCATAGCGACAGCAGACATTTCATTCACTCATCGTTAAACTGAGGCACGTCGCGTTGTCCGTCCTCTCTAGGCAGGAGGAATGGTATGTTTGCTGCTAACAAGGATGTACACAACGTACTTTGTCTCTGCAGGCAGACATTTTGGATGTTTTGTGCTAACAAATGCAGAAATAAGATATATTTCATCTTTACGGGCTGAGAGAGAAAAATAGAAAAAAGGACGGAGAGATGAGAGAAAAGACAACAGAGAAAAACTGAGGCAGAAATGCAGACGCTTAAATTTTGAGCAGCGTCTCTGAAACAGATAATGTGCTGTGGCTAAAATAAGGCAAAGAACTTTTCCAGCACAAAATAATGACTGTATATGTCATCACGTGTGAAGCTGAGCAAGCAGGTCAAGAAACAAAAATTGTGTTTAGCCGTACGTTTCAGTTGGCTTCATGAAAAATGGGAAAGTTAATTTGGGAGTCCAGGGTTTTTAAAGTAAAAGTTCTGTTCAGTATCTCATAGGAAATGTTAAATGACTGCAGCTGGAGCAGTCTGGAAAACAGACCAAAACTAAACCAGCTGAGAAAACTGATGATTGTTTTTGTCACTGACAGGTTCAGATTGTTATTGTAAGTGTCTGACAACATTATGACAGGATTCCTACAGAGACAGAGCTTTTTATTAAAGAGGAAGATCCTTTTAACCAGAAACATCTCTATATATCACTACCAGACTCCATTGACAAAAACAGGAATTTTACTGAGCAGAACACAGGAGCTGCTGGAATACCACTGCCTCCATCTGTTAGTGTGTTTGTGTTACTGTGTGACTTTCAGATACTTTATATAGGTAAAAGTACCACACATAACACAAACAGTCTAACAGATAAAGATAGCAGTAGTTCAGCAACTCCTGCGTTGTGTGAGGTAAAATGACTGTTTTTGTTAATGGAGTCTGGTGGCTCTGAACAGTGATAACAGGGCTGTTTCTGGTTAAACAAAAAGGATCTTACTCTTTAATCTGTCTCTGTAGGAATCCTCTCCATAATGTTGTCAGACACTTAGAGTGATGACACAAATGACACCGGCTGCAGCTCTAACATGACGTTTTCTCTTCTCTTGTTTTTCTCTCCTTGTTTAATATTTGCAGAACTGACTTTTGAGGGGTTTTTATTCCCACAGTGAACTAACATGATGAGTACAATGTTATTATAACTGATAGAAATGATGAACAGAACCAACAAAATAAAACCCAAGTTCTAATAAACCTCCTGCAGCCTTATCCTTTTACTCCGATGACAGTAATCAGATTACTTACAGGCCCTGAATGTGTTTTACTGCCTTCAGATCTTCTCTGGCAGCACAATAGAAACAGCTTATGAATAGAAATACATTTAAACCCCTCATTATGGACGTCAACTGTCACGAGGTTTCAGCCCAAGGCTGCTGCATGTGTGTGTGTGTGTGTGTGTGTTACATTATCCAGTTTTTTGTGTGGATCTCTTTTCACATGTAAGTGTGTGTCAGAGATTAGGTGTGTATTCATGTCCGTTTGGCTTCACCTGTGTGTGTGTGTGTCCACATGGCATTCGCTCACAGCGCCGCCTTCTGTTCCCAGAGACTTGAATGTATTCATGAGTTAGCTGCTGACTCAGGTAGCTAGCCGCCCACCCGTCCACACACACACACACACACACACACACACACACACACACACACACCACACCACACACACACACACACACACACACACTCACACTCACACACACACACGCCAAGTCTTTGTTCAGACATTTAACAGAACTTTGCTAAATTTCCTTCTCAGCTCTCACAGAAAAACTCGTCTCTATCTCTCCACTCTCGTCCTTGTAAAGTTAAACTCCATGATGCTTAGCTAACAGGACCTTGAAGTCAGCTGATGGAGGGGGCTAGGGGGGATTTCCTGATGTCTGGTTTTGTCCAGTTCTCTCTGAGAGTCAGCGAACAGATCGCAGTTTTCCCGGGCGGGGAGGGAGGGTTTAGAAGGTGATGCCTCTCTGATTTCAAAACAGACTCTGCCGTCATTTAACATTAAATCTGACTCATCTAGCCGATCATGGCAAATGACGCTGATGATCACACAACCACACAAATTATACCTAGAACAACACTAAAACTAAAGGAAGTATACAAACCATTCTTTGACAAAATCCACACAACACATCAAACCTTATTACAGCACAGGTCCCTAAATTTACAAATTCAAGATGGCATGAGAAGTGCTGGGTTTTTCCCACAGTTAAAGTTTGGATTGCTGACCCCTGCTCTTTCACAGAAAGACGACATCAGCCTATCAGAGGGCAGCATGTGGACCTGAGGAAGCTCTGGAGAGGAAGAGGATCGAGTACTCAGAGATGGCTGAGGAGGCCATGACCCCTAGACAACTGCTTCAGACAGGCAATAATAGAGGACATCAAGCTCCAACAACTGTGCTGCTAGACTCTCATGCAGTCATTTTGTTTTCTATACATCACCACTGTACCACTCAACACTAACTGAAATTTGGAGGCCGGCAGAATTAATTACCACCAGAGAGTTGCAGAGGTGCTGCTGCTCATTAAAGATACATTATGCCAAGCGAAATTAATGCTCTTGCCCCAAAAATCTAATTTGTCTCAACAAGAATAGACTGATATTCTGTGATAGTTTACATCTTACTAAACTTAGCACTCTCCATTTCATTCTTATCTTCATCTTTACAAAGAATATACAGTGCTCATGCATTCACACCGCGACACCACTCACATAATCAAGCATAAGACTTCTTCATCTTCATAAATCCATCTTTAAAATCTACTATGGTTATAAATGTAAATATGGTGGCAGACAATCTTATGTGCTATCGCTTGAAGCTACTCTTCAGTTTCATGTTTTCATAACCATGAAGCCTGCCCCCACCCACTCGCCTCAAAACTTATCATGATTTATGCTCCTGTACTGACTAACCCAGGTGAAAAGTAAACACCTTGTTTCCTTCCTGACTCATTGGTTTCTTCCTGAGCACAGAGATTTGTCTTAGACACAGATCATGCAGCTAGCATGACCACTTACACAGAGACAGAGGAGGGAAGGCATGCTAAATACTGAGTACTATTGGGCCAACAGCAGCCAATGAACCCCAGTTCCTAGAGAGTTATGACGTATTATGTTCTGTTGATGGCTGAAGAACATTTATCTCGTCTCTATGCAGATGACAACCAGCTGTACATTTACATACATACAACAAGACTGGGTCAGTCCAGTTTTTCACACTATAGCTTTTTGCAGTTTCACCAACATAAGACAAAATGTGCTTATAATCAGAGTTAAAGAAAAGTCTCTGCAAAGCAGGACGAAAAGCTGCTAGTTTCACTTTTATCTGTTTTAAGTTTAGTTTTCATTGTTGACGACTGAAGAGTGTAGACAATCAAAAATGAAATGTGTTTTGATTTCTCCCGTAATCATTTCTACTAATTTAATCAATCATTTACAATCTCCTCCTTTTGTAACTTCCTTATTGAGACATTTGTACGTTTTGCTGTCGCTATATAGCTAACGCTAGCATTAGCAGCTGTTTCACTCTACCTGTCTTGAAGAAATGTTGCATCAAACATTCCCTACTCTCTCGACAAGAGCTGTTCCAGCAGTGGAAAAACGATGCCATACTTTGCTTCCAGTTGTCACTTTTTTCTTCACTGAAGTTAGCATGCCAACCAGCCAGCCTCATAATAATACTTAGCGGTAGCGAGTCACTGTAGCATCCTGCCCTCAGTTCAACATGAGAGGATGAAGAAATAGCTCTGCTCAGACGCTCGTAGCTCCCTCCCTCATCTCCTTCAGGTACAAAGGCTCCAGGTGTCAGTAGCTGCCGTTGGCTGTTCAACTGTCTGCAGCCGAGCTGCATTGTGGGAAGTGTAGGCGGCAGATTTCTATTGTTAAAGAATAATACATGGAATAAAAAGACGATATTTCTGGTTCTAAGGTATCGATTTATTCCTGTTTTTCATGTTGATCATATGAGTCTGACTCCTTATGCTAAATCAGTGGAGTGCTCTAGTTTTCCCTTTTCACATCCGGTCTGGTTGTGGTGATCCTCGATCTGTAATGGTTGGATTTTGACGTAGTTGTGTAACAGTGAATCAGGTTATGGTTCAGGAGCCTTGGGGGTAGAATTTGAAGATGTGACCACAAAGTTACATGATGTCATAACCATGAAGTCACTTCACCCACTCGCCTCCCCAGTACTTTCATAATGAGATTTATGCTCCTGTACTGACTAACCCAGGAAAACAAACACCTTGCTCTTCCTGACTCAGTCAAGCCTCCCTCCTGGAGCACAGAGATTTGTCTTTAGACACAGATCAGTGCACCAAAGTATGACCACCTACACAGAGACAGAGGAGAGAGAGTGAAGGAAATAGTTTATACACGATTTTGTGACATCTGATCAGACTTCAGATGAAAAAGGACAAATTTTAAATGGCTTAACTCTAAATAATATTTTCAATTGATAAATCCCATTTGATTTGTGAGGTACGTGAGTAAATAAAAGTGAGGGGAGTTCAGACAGAATCAGGCCAGCCAGCTGGAAAACCCCACAAGGAGCAAATAACAAAAAAGCTTCCTGCAACACCTGCAGCGAGTACATTAGCAAGACCCTAAGGTGTGATACATACAGTATTTGTAGTTCAAACACTGACCAACAAATAAAAAAATCCATCCACACAGGCACAGTAGAAACGCAGGCCAGGTATCGCATTCACTGTTTCCATCCATTTCCCGCGAGGAGCTTTGTATGAAAGTGTGCCAAGGCAGATGTTGTATTAGCTTTGACTCATTTAGAAGATTGATGCTGCTCATCACAACTGTCCCAACATGCCTGGTTCTTCCCTGATTCAGCAGAGTCCTTCAGCGGCAGGCGCTTGTCACCGGCTGACCTCAGATCAGCCACCGAGCGCGACAGAGCGATGAAACATGAACAAAACTGTTCACTCAAGCGTAACAGTTTTGTCACTGGTGCACGCTGAGATACATGATGAGGAAGCAGGAGCCAAAGCAAACTACATGACAAAGGAGGGAGAGTGAAAAGAACCGAGAAGGAAGAGGATGTGAGAGAACAGAAACAAAGGAAAAAGAGGAAGAGTTGTGATGATAGAAGAAGGAGAGGGTTTGGAGAAAAGAGGTGGGAGAGGAGAAGAAAAGAGAGAAGGGGAAAAAAGGAGTCGTACCAGAAAGAGAATCAAAAAGGAGAAGAGGAGAGGGTGAAAACAGGAGAGGAAAAGAAATGTAAGATAAAAACAGCGACGCCGATAAATGGACACAATGACAGAAAACACCTGAGTTAAAAGCAAGTGAAATGAAATGAAACAAGAGAAGAGAGGGCAGACAGGACGAGAACTGGAAAGAGGAGGAGATGACCTGTTGGACCTTTGCCCTCAAGGTATCAACAGATTGACTGCAAAGCTGCCACCACCTGGCCTCCTCCTGACTTCAGCTCACGGGTCCTCGTGTCGGGACCAGCACCAGCGCGCTGGATTACAGCACCGTGTTACCCGTGTGTTAATGTGTGCCAGGAGCAGCGTGTTCCTGAGGATCGCCAGCTGCTGCAGAAGTAGGCTGGTGAAAATGACTGCCATCAACAGCAGGCAGACACCAGCCGTGTGTGTGAGAGTGTGTGTTTGCAGCCTATATATAGTGTGCAGAGGCAAAGAGGCCATCTGGAAGTTCAGGACAAATCCCCGCCTGCGTTGTTAACATCTATCTTACATTTAACTCACGGGTCGTGTAGTTTTGACTGCGGATGGTTTTACGGGCTTTGATTCTTCACTGGGCTGGTTATCAAACCACAGTGTGTTTTTAAGGCTCAGACTCCACTAAGAATTGCCATCCGCTGACTCAGGTTTGGGTGTTCAAGACTACCTATTCGACTATTTGACTTCTACTTAACTGTGCGCTGTCATGCAGCTGTCAGCAGGTGCAGACCTCACCTGAGCTGAGAGTATCGAGCAGACAACAGAAACCAGTCACCCCGCCTCTGTTTTCATCAAGTTCTAGTTTTGTTGTTCGTCATTTTAAGTTCAACCACTGCCGACTGAGTTTTTGAGTCGAATCAGAGACTTCTGACTGATGGTAGAGTTTTATGGGAGCAGCTCTAATATGTTGAACCAATGTGCTGGATATTTGGCTTCTCCTGTAGTGAGTGTGAAAGAGTTGGTTTGGTAAAGCATGGAGTTAGCCTCTGTGCTTCAAGTTGTTCACTGTATCCAGTGTTTCAGCTTCTAACACAGGTGATCTATATGTGTGTGTGCATTTGCTTAGTTTGTGTGTCTCTGTGTGCATAGTTTCGTTCAGGTAGAAGAGCTTTTCAGCTATGAAGGATTGTGTCTATGTGTCTTTATGTGTGTGTGTTCCTCCATGCTGTGATTACAAAGCACAAACAACACAGCGCCTCCCTCGTTGCTCCCCATGTCAGCAAGACAGAGTGTGTGTCATTTGAACACACGCCTCCCTACCGCTAATTATCTCATCACGCACATCTAAAGGTCGGGGTTGAACGGGAACGCCCTGTAGCCGAGGGGCGCTAACGAGTCGGAGACACTGCGCGAAAGAGACTCTCAGATGAATGAAGGTCGCCGGTTTGGTTTTTAGATTTCCTGTTTTTACCTGAGTCAAACCAAACACCCGGGTCTGTACCGCCTGATTTGGGCGGGAATACTACATTGTGTACACTGAGAGCTGAGAAGGTGCTCAGGGATACTTGACCATGAAGGACCTGTTTAAAGGATTATTCCAAGCGTGTTAATGAGAAGATTAACATAAGATCAGTTAAAAGAGACTAAACCTGAGCCTTATTTCCCATGTTTATGGGTGTAAATGATTGATAATGATAGTTTTGTTTTTTGTCACTGACAGACTCAGATTATTATTATAAGTGTTTGACAACATTATGGATAGGATTCCTACACCATCAGGTTAGAAATAAATTGTGTAAAGGAAATTGTGTAGCTGCAGTTGTTTCTGTATCCAGATGTTTTCGGTCACACATCTGGGCCACACATACTGCAGAAATCAAAGGACACAAACACATCAGAAATTAACCAGGATTATTGTTGTCGAGACAGAAAGATCTACCTATTATTTCACTGTTATTCCATTCAACCACAAACACACACACACACACACACACACTCACACCCTGCAGGCTCAGATAAAAGTACATATCATTCACTAACATACATTAAAACAATCTAATTATATTGGCTCACATGCAAATATAAAAACCATAGGAATCCACCACCTTCATGTATTCTCACACACACACACACACACGTCTGTGCTGACAGCAGGCATTAGATTAGCTGCCCCATTAGTCGTCTAAATGCCAACTCATTGGTTAATGTTGTGATGCTGCACGACACGCGATTGAGAGGGAAAATTTGAGTGTGTGTGTGTTTCTGCCTCAGTGAGCAGTGTGTACGAAGCAGCAGCAGCAGCATGGCTGGCGTCTCCCGCTCTGACGTCCTCTAACTGAAAGGTCTCAGGTGCGACTCTTGCTGCTGAAGTCCCCTTGAGCAAGACGCCGACACGCCGCCTCCTCAGTCACTCAGGAGGCCGAGGCTCCGGTGTTTTGCCTCGATCGATTTAAATGTTCTTTCCTAACATGAGCTCACAGTCTGTCTTCTGTGAAAAATAGACTTATAGAACTTCTTGTTCTAACATTTCACTGAAATAACACCAATAGAAAATGACATGTAATGGATTCATTGGATATTTTAAAATAGAACTGCAGCTCAGCTCTTTGAGTAATTGCACAGAAAGTTTGATGTTAATAACTTTTGTGGTTTTTCTGTTTTGGGTGAGTGATATTTAAAGTCAAAATGGCGACCGCTGAGCTCCTTTTTCATGTTGAGGGAGAGGAAGTGGTCTGAGTTAAAGATCAGCTGAACAGGGCCGGTGTTGGACGACTGCACGACAGCCGATGTCGTCCATTTTCTCAAACAGAGTTGACTTTAAATGTTCAATCACCTGAGACAGAAAAACCACAAACGTTATTAACGTCAAACTTTGTGCAGAAACAGTCAAAGAGCTGAACTGTTTGTGCAGGAAACGAGAGCTGTTTAACTGATCTACTTCTGCCTTAGGACTCTGACTCAATCACCCCCCTACACTAATTAATACCCTTCACTCAATTGACTGTTTCTAAGTGCAGAAGGAAGTAGTGTTCATGTAAAGTTTGTACTGAGGGAGAGAGAAAAGGAGCCATTGGAGCTGATTGATGCATTTCATTGTAATAAATGCAAGTATTTGTGTGTGCAGCATCTCAGGTTCACTACAGTTTCTAAAGTGGAGTTGACATTGCAGGTGCTTTACAGATGTGTGTGTTTATATTCCATGTGTATTTATGTGGAGGCAGCGAGGGTCAAATGCAATCACCTGGCAGGGGATCATTCAGCAGCGTTTTCTGAGTAGAGTTCGATAGCGGATCAATGCTGCGAGCAGCAGAGAGCGAGCGCGACCGAAGGAGGCGTCGGCTCGACCAACAGGTGATGTAATGAGGCATTTAGAGCTGCGTTCAATAAAAGTTTATCGCTGCAGAAGTGTTTATTAAGGCCACCTTCAGCACAGGCAGAGAGGGGGTTTCCTAACACACACACACGTTGATAATAACTCTGCCAAGTGGGCTGATTGAGTGTCGGATTACCACCTCGCTTTTGTTTTCATTGGATTACTCAACCGGCGATCGGGAAAAGCCTATTAGTAACCATGGAAAACAGAAAGCAGAGGTAATCAGAGCTCTCCACTACAGAGGTAGGCGGACGCTGCAATCAGCAGAGTGAGAGGCTCCTGCTCAACAACAGGAGAAAGGTACAAGTTATTTACCCCAGATGTGAATTAGTTCTTACTTTCTGTTCATTAAAACTGATACCTGCCATGTTTACAATGGTGATAAAGAGTTTTGAAGTCAGTGTGAACAGACTATGATCCTTTTTGTCCAATCAGAATCATCATTCTGTATCACTACCAGTCTCCATTGAGAAAACCAGTGATTTTACTGAGCTGAACACAGGAGCTGCTGGAATACCACTGTTAGTGTGTTTGTGTTTCTGTGTGACTTTCAGTGGTGGAGGAAGTAATCAGATACTTTACCTAAGTAAAAGTACCACACAATAACACAAACAAACTAACAGATGGAGGTAGTGGTATTCCAGCAGCTCCTGTATTCTGTGCCGTAAAATCACTGATTTTGTCAATGGAGTCTGGTAGTGATATATCATGACGGTAACAATCAGAGCTGTCCACCATGTAACCCTGATTTACCAAACCAGCTAAATTACTAAGAGTAATCAAAACAGTATTTTAAAATTTCTTCATCCTTATTTCTCTTGCTTTAAACCATCCGTTTAAGCTGCAGTTCTCTTAGTGGCCACAAGATGGCCAAAAGTAAACTCTTAATTGATGGGAATGGGAAAACCCCAAACTTCTCTCCTGAAATTAAAAGTCTGTGCTTTTTCCCACAAGAATTTAAACTTTCATTAGGTAATTTTACGTCTTCTGATGCAACTCTGTCTGGAAATCTAAGAAAATATCTTTTATTTATGAAGATATTAAGGCTTAGAAAGAAGTATGTTTGGACAAAGTGTCGTCAGCTGTAGTTTTTATTACATTTTCAAAACTTGGTTGACCGAGATTAGATTATTTTTTCAACCACATCTTGACCCCCTTTCCCAGCACTCTCCCTCTGTCAGCTCCTGAGCCCCCATCATGCCTTGCTGGAGGGCACGTCAGCATCACTCAGTCGACCAATCACTCTGCTGAAGTTCCCGGTCCTGATTGTGAGCGAACGTTAGGTTGCGGTTCATCGTCCCGGTCACCGCTCGCAGACACGCTGATTGAATTTGGAAACGTTAGCGACAAGCTTTTAGTGCCACAGGCAGCCGATAAGACGGGAGGACGGGAATCCGATCCTCTCGTTATCAGCGCTCACTCACTCGGCGGATGATGCACTGCAACAAATAACAAGTCAGCGAGTGATCCCATCTGTTTCAGGCTTCATCCAGCTGCTTTCAGACCATCAACATGCTCTGTTTCAAGATGTGAAATCAAACATACTGCGGTTTATTAGGGATGTTTAATAAAGACACTGATGGTTTCTCAGGAACAGTATACAAAGTTCAGTGGTGTACAAGATCTGTGCAGTTTATTAAAGAGGAAGATCCTTTTTGTTTAACCAGAAACAGTTGTTTTATCACTACCAGACTCCATTGACAAAAACAGCAACACAGGAGCTGCTGGAATACCACTGACTTTCAGTGGCGGAGGAAGTATTCAGATACATTTCTGAAGTAAAAGTACCACACACTAACACAAACACACTAACAGATGGAGGCAGCAGCTCCTGTGTTCTGCTTGGTAAAATTGCAGTTTTTGTCAGTGGAGTCTGGTGACTCAAACCAGAGCTAAAAGAGACCTAATACTGGACTGATATTGGTTAGGTAAATGTTCATAAAACAATTATGTTATGTTCTTGTCATGCAGCGTTTATTTTTCCTTAAATCTAAAGAAAAGCAAAGGGAAATTTGAATGGGAAAAAAGTTTAAGGAGGTTAAATACAGTGTTTGTCCACCTTCTTACAGTAATGTGAATAAAGTAAATGTGAATCTGAAGTGAATGGTACAATCTGTTGTAATCATCACTCCATTACACACACACACACACACACACACACACACAGAGGGAAGAGGAGGCTCAGCATCTGTCAGATAGCCATAAGTTACGCAAGACAACACACACACACACACACACACACACACACACACACACACACACACACACACACACACACACACACACTGTACAGAATACATGTTTTCATGCTGAAAGGCATCTGAACACAAGAAACACACAAATCAACCAACGGGATAGATGGAGCACTTTGTGCTCAGGGTCATCCATGTGCAACAACAAAGCAGACATGACATGGTTCTGTTGGTGTGTGTGTGTGGTTGATACCAGTGTGCCCTGGAGCAAGGCACTGGTTGAAACCTACACACGCTCATATTGTTTAACTTCATGCCATCGAGAAAAAAGTAGCTGAGGGGAGAAATGAATGGAGGAGGGCTGATAACAGAGGCCTGTACAGTAACAGATAACATGGAATATAAATATAAATAATACTGATTCAGTTATACATGAACACTGATCACACTGACAGACTCTCTCTCTCTCTCTGTCTGTGTCTGCGTCTCTCGCCCACAGTGTGTGTCACCAGGTTTCACTGCTGTGACATCGACACGACGGCGGGACTCGGTCAGATCTGGTGGAGGATGAGGAAGACCTGTTACCAGATCGTAGAGCACAGCTGGTTCGAGTCCTTCATCATCTTCATGATCCTCCTCAGCTCCGGAGCGCTGGTCAGACACAACACTTTAATTTATTTCATTTATTTAACTGTAGTTTATTCAGTGTAAATCACTTAAAAGAACGTCACTGTACATCTCTACCAGACTCCATTGACTAAAACAGGAATCTTACTGGGAGCAGAACTCGTGAGTTGCAAATCTACTACTGCCTTGATTGGGTAGTGTGTTTGTGTTACTGTGTGGTACTTTTACTTCAGTAAAGGATCTGATTACTTCTAAAGTCACACAGTAACACAAACACACTAACAGATGGAGGCAGTGGTATTCCAGCAGCTCCCAGTAAAATCCCTGTTTTTGTCAAAGGAGTCTGGTACTGATATATAGAGATGTTTCTGATTTCTCTGTCTCTGTAGGAAATAAAAATAGATGATAACTAATTTTGAAGCTCTGTGAACAGAAAAGCTAATTCTAGCATCAGAGCAGTACGCTGACAGCTGATCGCCAACTCTCTCTGCCGCCCCCTTCAGGCCTTTGAGGACATCTACATCGAGCAGAGGAAGGTGGTGAAGGTGGTGCTGGAGTACGCCGACAAGATCTTCACCTACATCTTCATCCTGGAGATGATGCTCAAGTGGCTCGCCTACGGCTTCAAGAAGTACTTCACCAACTACTGGTGCTGGCTCGACTTCCTCATCGTCGATGTGAGTCATTGATCGGTTTATTGGTTTATTGGTCAGATGATGACAGTGATAACAGAGAAGGTGAACTTGTTTTATTAATGTTGTTAATCACTGTGGGTTATTTAACAGTGATGATGATGAAGGTGACGTCGTCTTATTCATCTTACTCATTATGATATTTTATGAAGATATTCCTCACTGAATATCATATCCATCTGTTAGTGTGTTTGTGTTATTTTAAGGTACTTTTACTTCAGTAAAGTATCTGATTACTTCTTCCACCACTGAAAGTCAGTGCAGTGGTATTCCAGCAGCTCCCAGTAAAATCCCTGTTTTTGTCAATGGAGTCTGGTAGTGACATACAGAGATGTTTCTGGTTAAACTAAAAGGATCTTCCTCTTTAATTATTTTTAATTAAATTTAATTAAAGCTCTGTCTCTGTAGGAATCCTGTCATAATGTTGTCAGACACTGAGAATAAAAATCTGAACCCAGGTTCAAAAACACCAGAGTTAAGAAAAGGAGAGAAGAAAGAAAGAAAAGAAAAGAAAAGAAAGACAAACCTGGAGAGTGAATGAGAGAAAGAGACGTCATGTTTTCCTCTCAGTGTATTTTCAACAGATCATGCATGAACCAATGAACCACACTGACAGAGGGAGGTAGAGGAATCAGAGTTGTCTTGTTATTTTACTTATTGTTTGCTTCTACTTCTCTGTGTTGTTCTTCAGTTCCAAGCCACAGGGAATGAAACTCATTCTTAAATAGATGTTTCACATTAAAAGGCACAGTACATTGCCTCTCCTAACAGGCTTTTATTTTGAAATTTAAACTGGAAGTGCTGAGTTTCAGTGACAGAAGCGTAACGCTGAATAAAACACTGACGAAGTAGAAGTGAATGAGAGTAAACAGAGAGACAGAACAGTGTTTGTGTTTGATGTAGAGGAGAAGTTAATGGAAATGTCAGAGTGGAGTCATGTGATGTGAAAAATGTCCTAACCGCCCCTCCGTAGATGAGAGTTGAACAGTAACTGTGTGACCACCGCCCTGTAGATCTCAGTGGTGGGTCTGCTGGCTCAGTTCATCTCTGTGGACCAGATCACCACCATGCGGGTGCTGAGGACACTCAGGGCTCTGCGTCCTCTCCGGGCCGCATCCCGCTTCGCTGGTATCAGGGTAAGAACCAGCTGAACTCACCCGGAGCTCGACCGGCCGACCACACGTCTGTGGGGCTTAGCTGGGTGGCTGTAGAGGGCTGTAGAGACGCTGCTGTTTCTGTGTCATTCTGTCTTTGAAGAAAAGGTTCATATCTGAGACGTTAGTGACTGTTCTGTAAAACACAAACAGTCTTTAGTCAGTTCAGTCAGTCTGACGTATGAACTCTTTAAAAGACATCATGACACCTTCACCCAGAAATAAAACTTCCTCTGCTCTCTCTGTGAACAGGAACGACTTGTCTTCTCCACACAGGACTAAATCTGGTGACATTAACTCTTCACATCACTCCCACTCTCACAGGCTTCATTCATCCTCTGTTTTTTTTTACAGGAATCAGCTGATTATTAAACTAACACAGCTCCGTCTGTCCTCAGTTCTGATTGGCCGGTTGAGGATCAGTCCTCTCCCCTTCTCTCTTTGTCTCTCATTAGTCTAGAAGTTAACTCTCCTGCTTCTCTCTTCTGTTTCTCCTCCTTCCTTCCTTTTCTATCCTCCCTCTCTCTCTCCCTCTCCCTCTCTCTCTCCTCCAGGTCTCATTGGTCAGTCTGGTGGCCAACACGTTGGGTTATTCAGACTTTGCAGCCATCAAATCCCTGCGGACGCTCCGGGCGCTGCGTCCCCTCAGAGCCCTCTCCAGATTTGAAGGCATGAGGGTAAGAGTCAGTATTAAAGACACAAACACACCTGGGCACCTGAATGCAGCATCACCTGACACAGGTTACATCAGTAACTGAAGCCTGTTCAGAACAAATAGAAAGCTCCTGTTTGAAAGTCACTTTAAAACAATATTTATGTGCCCAGGTGTGTTTCCAATAAAACATCTCCTCCTTTTTTTCTTTTTACAGTGTTTGACCTTTTAACATCTCACCTTTCATTTCATCATCATCTTCAGTATTTCCTGCTCTCTGATTGGTTCCAGATGTACCAGTATTAGAACCTTGCATGTCCGTAAATGACCTGGTTATGATCCAGTTCCATCTCTGTGTGTTTCTGTCCCGTTCATCAGTATTACTGACGCCATCACAGAGTCAGCGTCCTGCAGAACACTTCACTCTGCACCGAGAAAAACAAGGAAACAGGAAAAGACACTGAACGATCAGTCGTCCAGATTTTAACTTGTTAAAACATCTGCATATTAATTAATAACAGAAATTTACAAGTCAAGGATCATTTTGTTCAACCTGTGGAAACTATACTGGCACCATTTGAACTTTAATACAGTATATCTGGATCTTATTTTTTTACACTTTACCTGAGAGATTTTACTTTAGCTATGAATCATTTTTTAAGTGACTCAGAGCTGATTTATATTAAAATGACACGGATGTGTGAGACTTTAAGTTCCTGATCTTCTAATAAAGACAAAGACATGGAGAAGAACCTGAGCCTGAACCATGACTCTGTTATGCTAAGAAACCAATGATCTCTCAGGTTACAGCACTGCAGATGAAAATGTCTTTAAAATAAATGAGTAAATAACTGATTTACAGCTCAGTCATTGTTTCTCCGTCGGTCTGGAGCAGCAGTGTTTTGTAATGAAGCTCTTCAGTTCTGATGTTGCAAACTAAAAGGTTAAAGTTGGAGATGCAGACTGAGGTTTACAGGACGCTGACTCTGGTTCACATGAAGTTCAGGACCTGTGTGGCATGCTGGGAAAAAAACCATCTGAGCTTTCACTCTCCCACCATCCTCTCCTCTCCTCTTTGTCTGGCTAATAAGATTAGCTCTCATGTCATGCTCCGCGCTCAGCACCACACTGCTCACTCAGCATGGGATTCTGGGTAGAAGAACTGCATTGTGGGTAGAATGGGGAGGGCTGGAGTGGCAGGTTGAAATTAGTTTTGTGTAGCAGTGACATTAGCTGACTCAGCTCTTATTCTCTGTGTGTGGACACCAACAGGAGGAAGCTGATTTACCTCCAAAAACCTTTCAAAATAAATCCACATTCCAGTCATTTCTTCTCTTTATACAGAGTTAGTGTGTGTGTGTGTGACGCTGTGTGTGTCTGTGTCGGCCCAGGTGGTGGTAAACGCTCTGATCGGGGCGATTCCCTCCATCATGAACGTGCTGCTCGTCTGTCTCATCTTCTGGCTCATCTTCAGCATCATGGGCGTCAACCTGTTCGCCGGGAAGTTCGGCCGCTGCGTCAACCGCACGGGCCACATCTACGACGCCTCCTTCATCAACAACAAGTCCGAGTGCGAGGCGCTCAACGACACCTCGCTCTACTACTGGACCAAAGTCAAGGTCAACTTCGACAACGTGGGCGCCGGATACCTGGCTCTGCTGCAAGTGGTGAGACTCAGGGTTTTTACAGAGTCTGGACTTAGTTTGGTTTGAGAGTTGTTCTGCTTTGTGTTCTCTGATCATTACTGTTTCTTAAAATCATCAAAGTATACCAGAGCTGTGTTAATGAAACTTCATGAAAAAATCTCAGTGCACTGGCAGATGTCTGTGTTTGGTTTAATTAAATGAGACTTTTAGGAGTTAGGAGTCTTCATGGAAATATTACATTTATTAAGATGGAGGTTTGTGCATTGTGTAGCCTCACTACTCCTAAAGCAGATACATAACTGATATACAAGATATTTTACTGGCTGATATTCATTTTTATTTTCCATAAATATGAAGCTGACTCCATGATTCCACAGTTCGATGGTTGTCAGTCGTTGACGACAGTCGAGCGGAAAATAGAGCTTCATCCTGCTCCGTTCAGATTCTCATAATCAAACACATTTAAAACTCATTTTGCGTAAAAGACACTGAAACCTTTTCTTCAGCTGTTGTCGGTGGTGGTTACACAAACAACCTGAGCTCTATGCTCACTAGCTAAACCTCCCAGTCGTGTTTCAGACTTTAATTCAGAGCTGATGTAGGTTCAGCTTTAGTTCACAACAACAACAGAAGCACTTTCTCAGAGCCTCTTCAGAGCGCCGTCAGCCGTTAAACAGAAAGGAGCGTTGTTCTGCAGTGATTCATTCAGAACAAACTCGTCCAGTGCCTCGTCTGTAACGTGAGTTGGGGTTTTTGTTGCTGCAGAATTCAAACACAAAACAAACATCATGTCACACGTTGTTCTCCTGAACACACCTCCTTCATGTTTCCTCCTTTTCCACGTCGTCATCTTCCTGTCAACATGCTGACTGTGTGTAAAGCTGCAGATGAAGATGAAGATGAAGGAACTCAGTCATCACAGCGTCTGTATGAAACAAAAAGCTTCATCAAGTGAAAAAATCCTGGACGACTTCAAATCAAATTAAAGCCGAGTGTCTCCTCCACAAACTGTGGGAGGATTGACTTTTCTGCCCTCCCCTCCCTCTCTCCCTCCCTCCCCTCCCTCGATCTCATCTTTTCTTTCGTTCCGTCCATTTGCTGTCTTCGCCTTAATTTCCCTCCCACACCTGTTCTTTATCACTTCTGACTTTTCCACTTGTCCACCCTCTCTCTCTCTCTCTTTGTCTCCATTTGTCGTGTTAGCTTTAATTTCCTTCCACTGTCCATCCCTCTCTCTTTCTCTCTCTCTCTCTCTTTAAATCTATTTTAATTCTGTTTTTCAGACTTCAACATGTACTTTTTAAAACAGAAAATATGAAACAGGTGGCAGGTAGACAAAAGAGGAAAACCAGCACCGATTAGACGCTCCATCAGGAGATTAACTGCTGAAATAAGAAAATGCATGAATGACTTTACATAAAAAGCACAATGACATTAATGTATTAGCTGAGTTTTAGATGCAATTGGAAGGAATGACAACATGATGATAGGATTCCTACAGAGACAGAGCTTTATTAAAGAGAAAGATCCAGAAACATCACTTTATATCTCTACCAGACTCCATTGACAAAAAGAGGAATTTTACTGGGAGCTGCTGGTTCATCCCTCCATACATCTTTCATTCTCTCAGATTCACAGCCACCAGTGATGAAACTGAGTTAAACATAAACACAACAACACAACAAATTATGAAAATTAAACTTTAATATAATGAAGGAATTCATGATATTTGATATTTTGGCAGCTTGAATAAGTTTTACCCTTCAGAGCTTTCTCTGATAATACATGAAGGAAATAGACTGAAGTTCTTAGATAAAGGTCTGCTCCTGCTTTCTACCCTTATTCTCTTTTACTTCATCTTTCTCTTTTACCTTATATCCCTCCATCACTTTTCTTTCCTGAATCTCCTCTCTCTCTCTCTGTCTCTCCATCATCTGTTATTAAACACAACATGGACAAAGCCAATTACAGCCACTGCAACTCCACTTTTCCTCTACTGCCTCCCCCTCTTTCCATCTCTCCATCACCTCGCTTTCGTTTCCATCCTCCCCCTTTTCTCTCTCCCCCTCTCTCTTTTCTTTCTCGCTCTCTGTCGCCCACCACAGGAGTCCTGAGAGCCTCCAATCAATCAGCGTCTGAGAGGCTTTTATTTTTAGAGCGACTCCAGCCAAGTGGGAGGGAGAGAGAGAGGGAGGAAGAAAAAAGTACAAGTGGAGTAAGAAAATTAAGGAATGGAAAGAAAGAGCAGTGAAGGGAGAGAGATGGAGGGATGATTTGAGGGGAGAGAAGATGGAGGGATGAAGGGTGAGGAGATGGAGAGATGGGTGAGGTAAAGGGGGGATGAGGGTTGAAACAGTGGAGATTGGTGAAGGAAAAGAGGGAGAGAAGAAGAGAGACAGAGAGAGGGATGAAAACAAGGTAAAGAAGTTCTCCGTCTGCTACTTTAGCTGCCGAGAACTTAAGAGTTGCCAGACTACGGTCGCCCTGGCAACGGGTCACTCAGCACCTCTCCGCGTTTGGCTGGTCGGCGCGGCAACAGTTGGCGGTGGCAACCCTTCCATTAGCATCTGGAAATAGCTCCACGCTGCAAGAAATGATGCAGAGGAGAACAGAGGGAGAGAGAGAGAGTTTACTGAGCTCAGTCGTCAGGATCTGAAAACTGAGTTAGTTCTGTTTTCATTATGTTCTCAGAATATTTGTTTCACCTCTTCTTGTTTAATTATCACTACCAGACTCCATTGACAAAAACAGGGATTTTACTGGGAGCTGCTGGAATACCACTGCCTCCATCTGTTAGTGTGTTTGAGTTACTGTGTGACTTTCAGTGGTGGAAGAAGTAATCAGATACTTTACTGAAGTAAAAGTACCACACAGTAACACAAACACACTAACAGATGGAGGCAGTGGTATTCCAGCAGCTCCCAGTAAAATCCCTGTTTTTGTCAATGGAGTCTGGTAGTGATATATAGAGATGTTTCTGGTTAAATAAAAGTGAATCCTGTGCTAAAATGTGATTGAAAACAAAGTCGACTCTGAGTTTTCACCTGTTAAAAACCTCAGACCGAGCTCATCGTCTTTTACAGCGTGCCCCCTCTCGCTCACATTCGACAGACCATAATAATAACAGGTGGTAACCTGTGGCGACGAGCTGCTCTCAGGTCTGATTGACGGACGGCAGGCGCCCACTCAGACCAAAGTATTCTGTTTCTTCACATCTGCACCCCCCCCCCTCCATCCCGAGGAAGGAAGCCCATAAAAGGACTTGTTGATGTTTCATTGAGGAAAAACACAGCGGTGGTGTTTCCATGGAGCTCTGACTCTCTCTGCTAATTTCCCTCTAAAACAGGAAGGTTGCTTCAAGATCCTTTTTGTTCAGTTATTCACTCAAGTGCAGGAAATGTGCAGGACGTCGTCTTAGAAACTCAGAAACACAGAACACACTTGACACAGATAGAAACAGGAAAACAGGAGCTGCAGGTTTCTCTGTCCCTGTGGTGAAAATGCTGCAGGTAAAGATGGAGGATGAGTTGATACTGTAGTTAGTGTTAGGACGACACTGAGGCCTGAGCATCTGCTGCATGGACAGAAGTATGTGGACGTGGACCTTTAGTCTGGGTCTTTGACTTTCTGAGTGTTTATACAAAAACCATCGACCCTCATCATCATCATCTGAGCTTCAGACTGATTTTACAAACACTGGGGGAGATTATACAGATTATTTTACATGCACACTCCTCAGTATGTTATCTCATTTCAGGTTATGAGTCTTTAACTATCTGTTATTTTGTTTTCAAGGCGACGTTCAAAGGCTGGATGGAGATCATGTACGCAGCGGTGGATTCACGAGCTGTAAGTTAAAGAGAAAAGGTTGATTTTTTGTTAGGAGTAAAAATAACAAAGATAAAAACACCCAGACATCAGTGAGATGAGATGAACCAACATCAACTAACTGAAACAAAAAGCAAACGTAGACCTCAGAGTAGGTGAAAATAACAATGTTTAATTAGATTAAATTAAAAATAAAGTTTTTCTGAGAAAATCAGCTGTGGAGAAAAACATGAACAGAAAATGTAAGATGGACGGATACAGATGAAGAGTTGTTAGAATAGATAGAAAAAGAAGCGACTGAAGTAAAATTCATGGTGAAACTAGACCGGTACAGATGATGTGGTTTGTTTGTCACAGGTTGAGGAGCAGCCCATCAAGGAGATCAATCTGTACATGTACCTGTACTTTGTCATCTTCATCATTTTTGGCTCCTTCTTCACCCTCAACCTCTTCATCGGTGTCATCATCGACAACTTCAACCAGCAGAAACGAAAGATAAGTACAGCGACCGACGCTGAGTTCACTGTAACGTCAGAGTGATGCTGATCAGTGAAAATAACAGGAGTGTTTCTGTGCTGTGTGTTTACTTAGGAGGACAGGACATCTTCATGACAGAGGAACAGAAGAAATACTACAACGCCATGAAGAAACTGGGCTCCAAGAAACCTCAGAAGCCCATCCCCAGACCTCTGGTACCACCTTCACAATAAAAGCACTGATTCATTTCTGACTCAAATTAATTAAGATTTTAATTCCTGTTGCTTCTACTTTGCTGTTTTTACAACCATGAAGCTGCTGTAGCTTCAAATATGTCACTTCCTCCCAATTTTTCACATTAAAAGCCTTACAGAAAGTGGAGGAAATATGGCCTCCGAGCCCCTTAAAGTGTTTTAATGTGCAGAGACTCAAATATATTTAAAATGGCTGCCTCTGATATAAAAATATTTCAAAGTAAAAGCCTGAAATAAAAAAATAAAACCTCTCTCTCTGTCCAGAACGAGCTGCAGGGCTTCTTCTTCGACCTGGTCGGGAAGCAGGCGTTCGACATCATCATCATGGTGCTGATCCTCTTCAACATGATCACCATGATGGTGGAGACGGACGAGCAGTCGCCTCAGATGGAGTACATCCTGAACAACATCAACCTGGCCTTCATCATCGTCTTCACCACCGAGTGCCTCATCAAGATCGTGGCGCTGCGATGCTACTTCTTCACCGTCGGCTGGAACATCTTCGACTTTGTGGTCGTCATTCTCTCCATCGTCGGTGAGTTGAACTGTGACAAATGTTTGAGTCTGTTCAGGTGATTTTTGGAAAGAGTTCCTAAAACTACAAAAGCTGAAGTCAAGTTTAAAACCATGAGGATTAAAATAGGAGTGAAATCAAATCACTAATAAAGTAAAACTGACTGCTTGAAAATAAAATATTAATTGACATTATTTTACACAGGTGGTTATCATTTATTAGTTGAATAATGAACCTAATTAAAGCCTGACTGATGCTGGATTTCAGAGTTTAGAGTTTAAAAATAATGATGGAGTGATCACACAGTAAATGTGTTTAATAGAGAAGGAATGAGCAGGACTGATGCTAAAACCAGGAAGTAAGTTAGCATGTTAGCACTTCCTGTTCCCTCGTCCCAAAGTCAGTGTGTTTCTGGTTAAATGTCTGAAATAAGGTCTGTGGTTTTAACACAAGCTCAAGACATTTTCAGGTTTTATTCTCCGACATAAAATGGGTCAGTAAATCCCCCACTCCTGATGTTTGAAGCTTTTACGTGTCTTAAAAAAGGCGGCTGCTAACGAGTGTCTAAATGAGACTACAGAGGTTGTCGGGGACGTTAACATGAAAACCCATCTACTCACCAGTCCACCTTTACAGCCTCGTTGTGTTTCTACTCACGCTCTTTCAAACTATCACTAACTTTCTAAGAAGAAAGGCTTTTGTAGAAGAGCTCAGAGCTAAATGAAATGACCAGTTGGAAGCTTAGTGGTGGAGACGTTGACGTCATGTGACCGTGGTGTAGTTGGTTTATAGCCTAACTTATAGCCTAGCTTTTTACTTCTGGAGATTGGATTTAGGCTTCAAACATCAGAACAGTGGTGTTCATCTGTGAAGATTATCTGATCAACTAAACCTGGAAGGATCAGAAACTTTAGTTGGTCACAGTTTATTTTCTGGAATAATCCAAAACCCAATGAAAAAATCCCAGACTGCAGCCTCCTCCTGCAGATCTGGAGAATCATCAGACCCCTGGTTGCAGCCTCCTGATCAATATAACAGCAGTATTGATTATAGATGTGTTGAGCAGATATCAGTCGATGTTTAAGTCCTGTGTTCAAGTATGAAAGTGAGTGAAACATCAGCAGGAAGCAATGTCCTGTAATGTCGGCCTGACAGTTATCTGTCAACACAGTGACCATCCACACGGCCTTGATGTTTACCCTGCACCAAGGTCCATACGCGCACACACACACACACACACACACACACACACACACACACACACACACACACGATACAACAGTCTGCAGAGGCAGCACACAGCGACCCAAACAGGTAATTTAGCCATCAGTGCTCATATTTCGTGCGCTGTTCCTCCTGTTAGCCTGACAGGATCGTGTGTGTACCAAGGCACCCATGTGTGTGGGTGCGGTACCACTTGTTTCAAGTTTGGGGAGAGGGGTGAAGGTAACAGCAGCAATCAGAGCTGCCAGAGGGCGTGTCCGGAGACAAATCAACATGATTGACCTGTTATCAGCTGTGTGTGTGTGTGTGTGTGTGTGCGTGTGTGTGATGGTGGGGGTGAGTTGATGCATGACGTGATGGTGATTCTCCTCAGTCCTCTCATCCTCTATATGTATCACCCATAACTCAAACACAGGGAGACTGATGTGTTGCGGAGGATAGCTCCTCTTGAGTTTATCATTCCCGGTAACAAGGAAAAGACGGATGAATCACGTGTTTTAGAGAGGAAAAGACAGCCACCCTCCACAACCAATTACTCAGGTTGTAATCACAGCAGACCCGCTACATAAAGACTACAGCATCCAAACTGAGAGCTTTTAGATGATGTAACTCAGGAATGTCTCACATAAAGGGAGTAGAACATTGGTCATCGATTTCAGGTGATATAACTGCTCCTGCAGCGAATTTGATTTAATCGGCGTATATTTTCTGACCCTACATCTTTTCTCTCTGCTTCTGTTTTCAGGCATCGCTCAACATCATCGAGAAGTACTTTGTGTCGCCAACCCTGTTCCGAAAGATCCGATTGGCTCAGACGGACGTAATCCTGCGTCTCATTTCCAGAGCAAGGGCATCCGACATTACTGTTCGCCTCATGATGTCGCCTCCTGCCTTCTTCAACATTGGCCTCCTCTTCCTCGTCATGTCTATCTACTTACTCCGCATGGCCAACCCCGCCACGCCGCATGGCAGGCGGACTCCACGCATATTTAACTTGAGACGTCAACAGCATGATCTGCCTGTTCAGATCACCACCTCAGCTGGTGGGACAGCCTGCTCAGCCCCATCCTCAACAACTCCCCGAGGAGTGCAACCTCAACATCCCCACACCGCACCACCGTCAGGGGGAACTGCGGAACTCCGCCGGTAAGCATCACCTCTTCGTCACTTACATCATCATCCTTCCTCATCGTGGTGAACATGTACATCGCCATCATCCTGAGAACTTGAAGTGTTGATGGAGGAGAGCACTGAGTCACGGAGTCAAGACGACTTCAGATGTTCTACGAGGTCTGGGAGAAGTTCGACCCGGAGGCCAATGCGAGTTCATCGAAAGTACGCCAAGTTGTCCACTGCCGACTCGGGCTGTCGGAGTCAGCGCATCGCTACCCAACAAGATCAAGCTGATTCCATGGACCTGCCCATGGTCAGCGGGACAAGATCCACTGCCTGGACATCTCTCTGCCTCACCAAGCGAGTCCCAAGGAGTCAGGCGAGATGGGATTTCTCAAGCAGCAGATGGAGGAGAAGTTCATGATGGCCAACCCATCCAAGATCTCCACGAGCCAATCACCACGACTTGGAGGCGCAAACAGGGAAGAGGTCTGACCAGGATCTGTAGTGGTGTTATCAAGAGGCACCTGGTGAGTGCTAAAAAGATGAAGGCTGCCTCCTACCTGTACCGCAGATCACCACGCCTGCACGCAGGAGGCGACGCGATGAGTAATATTCGGGGAAGACGCTTCCTGAGAAGGTGGGAAGGCTGATCACCATGATGAGGGAGAACCACGGCTCGAGCCCGGTTGGGGATGGAGCGCCCGAGACGATTTCTCCACTGCCCCGCTGGGTCAGACGACAGCGTGACGCCGAGCCACGCCTGAAATCTTTCACCCGCCGTCAAGACAGAAACAGTCGCTAGTTTTACACCGCAGTGCGCTTAAGCCGAGCCAACAGCCCATCAGTGCTCGACTCCAACAGACAGCAGAAACAGGATCATAGCTGGAACCGAAACGCAAAAAATACAAATTTAAATGAGGATTTTCATTAAGGTTTGCTTATTCTTTTGTTTACTAATGTACCATAGCTGAGGAGGCAGCAGACTTGAGGCCGAGCTGAGGAACCGCCGGAGGAGTTTGAGCTAAAGAGCGAACAAAGTGGAATATTTATTACCTTTAATGTTACTCCCTGTTCTCGTGGAGATTCCTGGACTCAACTCAACAGCGCTTTTGGAGTTTCTAAAGGGAAGAGAAAACTGCAGCGACAAAGAGGGAAACCTCACCTGCCAGAAGCGAGAGAAGAACCACCTCTGGGTGTCTCTGCATGCAGTCGAGCCGAGAGTTCGAGCAACACCGACCTTGACCTCAGCTACAGGGCTCGGAGGGGTTAGGAACAACTATATCACAGATGTATCCATCATTTATTGGCCTGGTGGGGGGTTTGCCTTCCCACAGATGACCGTATTCATAGAGCACGCTTTGTCAGGAGAGCGACGGTGTTCCTGGTGGTGTTTCTATTATCGCTAATAGTCGATCAGAGACCCGAGAGAGGAGGGAAAATAGTCGACAAACGGATTTAAAAGATGTTTTCGTAGTAAGAGTATAACTTTGTTGATACTAGTCTTTAATACGGTACGATTAATATTTTTATATTTTTTTATAAGTTGTTGAAAAAATACAGTCTCTCTTTGACTTTGGAGTGGCAATTAGCTATGAAAAAGTGGTTAAATAATGTTGTAATAGATGAGAGAGAGGGTCAGGAAAAATTCAAAAACCTGAGAAGCAATCTTCATCTGTTTTTGTTGGCAGTTTTGCACTTTTGAGTTTATATGCTGTCACTACTGCAAAACTAGGGCAAAAGTCATCATTGAAGAGGAAGGGCTCTGGACAAGGCTTATTTTGAGATAACACCAAAACAAGTGCACAAATGAGATTTTTCTACACATTTTCTCCGGACTTTCCAGCAGGCATTTTGCCCTGCAGAACATCCTCACGCCAGTTCTTTGGCCACTGGGTGATTTGTAAAGTCCAGAAACGCTTCCAGCTTCTGCTCGCGGAACAAAACTCGAACCAGAGATCAGATTTCAAGCATTGCATCAAACTAAAGTTACTGACTTCGATAACAGCAGAGAGATTCTTTGATAAGATTTGATTTGACAAGAATTCAGAGTTGAAATATTTTGTGTAACAGGTTGAGTTAAACCTCAAATAAAATTGTCAAAACTAAACTGAAAATAATTCTAGTTACCACTTATTAATGAAACAACTCTCATATCATAATAATCTGAAGGCTTGACATTAAGCAAATAATATGAACTCACAGAAATCAGCTGAACAAATAATCCTGTCAGTGGGATAATGTTTTCAGGGGATTGCCGGCCAGATGAACTTTGACAAATCACAGTCATTAACTCTCCGCCTGGTCGGAGTCCTGCAATAATAGGAGAAACCAGATCCCTCCAGGTTAAAACGGGCGAACGATCTCGTGGTGTCGGGTCAGCTTGGACCAGAGCGCGACAACCAGCCCAGCACATCGCCAGGATCTCATCATTAGTTTGATGAAAAGCTCAGCTGGTCTGTCGTCAGTGTCCGAAAAACCTTCAACACACCAGGAAAAGAAACATGCAGTTGAGCAAGACTGGTCATATTTAAAGAATCAGAACCAGTTGTTTTGAATGACAGACTGCCTGTTGTTGCTGCAGTGATAAAACTATTCTGGCCTGTTCACAGCTGACACCTCTGACCTTTTTAAAGGGTAACGCCTACGTATCTCACTGTCAACAAACCCAAACCAACACTGTTAGTCTGTGTCTGAGCCGTTCCCCACTGAAGATGTAACCACTTCACTTCTTTAAAAAGCCCTCAGTAATTTGATCAAACTAACAGGAGGTGCTACATTTATTTGGGACTATTTTCAGTGGCGGATTAATCTACATTTGCAGCGTTATTAAGCCACAGCATTTGTTAACACACAGAATATCACCAGGCTAATCCATTTTCAGGAGTATGTGTAAAGTTCCTGATTCCTTGAAACAGTGTGCAGGTTGATTTTCCTTGATTACTGACGAGACAAAGCTAAAAGCTTTCTGCTTCCTGTTTCATGAATGATCTGAAGAGTTTCACTTAAAATGGGAAATAAACCTTTAATTAAAAATGATCCTGCAGGTAACTACACGGTTTGTATTTCTTTTGAAATGTTTTGTACTGAAACTTAACAAATTAAAAAAATGATTCCACAGCAACTTTATATTCAGCACATCTAATAGAAAGTAAGTTTGAAAGGAAACTCTTCAAATCAAAACACAGCTTCATTTATTTATTTATTTATTGACTTTTGTTTTCTGGTTGATTGCTTTATTTTATCTACGCTTTTTATTATTATTTTTTGCATCGCTTTTAGCTGCGCCTTGGAGGAGCGGAGGCTGAGCGAGACGGTTTCTTATCTATTTTGCACAGAGAACGAAAACAAAACCGCTGCCTAGCAATAACGGGTTTGCCGATACCTTATGAATTCCTTAGGTAACGCCTCGGACTCTCAGGAGCTTTTTCGCTGTGTGAGTCTGAGGATGAATCCGGGAAAAATACCAGAACGACAATAACACTGGGAGCGAGAAATCTGATGTTGTGGTTTCTGATGCAGCACTGACAGTGTTATTTGTGGATCAGCAGCGACATGAAGCTGCTGTGAGCTGCGTCACCGCTTTGTTTTTATTCAGGATGAAGTGTCAGTGTGTGTACAGCGCTTTGTTCAGTCTGCTTCGATATCAATATTTCAACAACCTCTCTCTCTGTCTCTGTTACGGGTCACCCGAGGATCTTTACTAAACGCTGCATTAGACTAACGAAAAAGGAAAAAGGAAAAAAAAGAATTTTATCAAGTAACTGCCTGGACTCTTATTTCTACTAGATTCTATTGAGAATAGATAAATCATATAAACTAGGTAAATACTTAAGACACTGCTGAACCCCGCTATGAGGCGATTTCAGGTTGCACAGCTGAAGGCTGTTTTCAGTAACAGACCCAGAGTGTGTGCCTGCTAAGACATGAATCCCCAACACCCAAGCCATGCTTCCCATTGCTGATTGATTGACTAATTTTGATTGATGGACTGTTGATTATGTGGTAGGTTGATTGACTGACACCATTCTATGCTTTTTTTGATGATGAACGAGTTCAGTGCCTCTGGCCACTGCTGAGACTCTTCTCTGAAGCTGTCAAACAAAGAGAGAGTGCAGAGAGCTGATTGGTTGATTATTGATTATTGATGATACTTTTAAACTGTCACAAAGGTTCAGATTCACTGAGGCCATGTTGGTCCCTTGAACGCAACACGAAGAAGTTTTGTCTACTTTAAAGTCTACTTTAATATCAGACCTCAGATTATATCCATATTCCACACATCAGCACGCTTTCCTGACGAAGCAACATTATTTAACTGTTTATTTAACATTATTTAACCTTAAAATACAATGGTTCAGTTCTGGAGCCTCTATCATTCCAACACCCGTTGTTTCTCAGACCCAGAGAGTTCAGAGTTCAGCTGAATTGCACATCAGTTAAAAAAAGACTTAACATCGCCATTAAAACCAGCGCTCATCTCTGAAGGTTATCCAGGAACCGATGCATATCAAGACCTAGAAACAAATTGAATTTTTCACAGTGAACCCTTTAGTGAATCTAAACCCAGTTTACACTGAGCATGCAAAAACTACAGACAGTAAAATGTAAACTGAAGCAAAATGAAACCAAGCAGCCTGTCAGAAAGAAAGAGACGGAACCTTCAAAATCATCTCCAATTATGTCTGAGCAGGAGGAATGAACTTCCTGTTCTGACAGACGTTTATTCTGAGAGGAAACCACTGTCTTCTGCTCTGAGCTGTGGGTCAACCATGGTGCTACCAGGGGGTTTCAAAGAGTCCACGTCAGGTCGGAGGTGTCAAACACAAACTCTGAGACGGAGAATTTCACCCTTTATGCCTTTCTTCTTTTCCCTGTTTCAAATGGGTGCCTTTGTGCAAATATAAGTGTTACTGAAAAAATTCGGTCTACATCCCATCCACCAAGCAATAACTTTTACGGTTAATATTTCCACTTTTATTTGTCACATCACGTGCAAGCGGCGCCAGCAACCCGCCCACCCAAAAGCTGAAAAGCCTGCGTGTGTGACCAGAGCTAGTTAATACTAAAAGTTAAATGTGTTGGTACAAGTGAGTTATTTGTAAACTGTAGAATCAGACGAATTGAAAAATGTGTCCACCCGAGTGTTAAACAGTCTTGGGGTCGCTTTCTACGAAGTAAAACTTCGCAAAAGGCAACAAACCTTTAAACTGGCCGAACATTGAACACAGTCTGGCTGGTGTTTGTTCTCACTCCAAAACAACGTCACATTCAGTGACTGCATCGTACATTGTGCAATGTCCGCCTCTACAAAGGAATGTTTGACAACGCGAAAGCCAGATACGACACAATGAAACAACCAGGGTGCCTACCTCGTTGTCGGGTCAGAAAAACAAAATGATAAAAATAAAAAACACGCCTGGTTGCAAAGCAACAACACAGGGATAAAGTGATTTAAAAGCTGTTCAGCACAGTCCTTCACCTCCCCTTCGTACCACAGAGATGTCAAACTGGTTTGGCGAAAACTGAGGCGGAAACCCGTAGAGTTCAGTGACTGAGAACAATGTGACTCTTTATTTCCAGCTCTAATTTCAGGGACAGGTCTAGTTTAAATTACTAACAATGAATGGATGCAGGCCATGAAAGGGACCGTGACCCTCAAAGCTGTGAACAGTTTGAGTAACTACCGTCTTTAGAATTATCTCAGCTGTGTAACCTGTATTGGGATGTGGCCTCTGTGCCCTGGAACTGATTTTGTTCCGTGAGTGTTGTATGGGTGCCGATATATTTTGGCCTGCCTGACTCTTTGTTAATTTGTGTGCCTTTTTTAAACCTTTATTTGTCTTATATTTGTTGTCTTTTTTTACCCCTTTTTTTCATTGTTTAATATTGAGGCTATTTTCTGTTTTTGCTTAATTTATTCCTTTGGGTGCCTTCACTGCCTGTAAAATTAGTAAAAATATTTTTTTAAATGTGTTTAACAAATAGTTTTAAAAAAATGTATAAGCTACTTAATTGTCAAATCACTTTATATTTAATGCAGATATCTGTGTGCCTCTGCTTGACTTGACTGTAAGATTTTCCCATCAAAAAACAGTAAACATTACTTAAATGTACAGTTTGCTGCTGTTTTTGTAAATTTGTTTTCAAAACCTTGAATAAAATTGGTATTTGAAAATGCAACTTTAAACCAAGTTCTGAAATCCTTTTACCAGCTTACAGATGAACCTGTTATTTTAATATAAGAAATAAGTAAATAAGTAATAAATAAGAAAAGAAGTTTAATATTATATTGATCATGGGCTGGTCTGAGGGGCTGAGTATTTGCTAAATAAGGTGGCATAAAGTAGGGGGAAACACAGAAAATGTAACTTACATTTGCAAGAAGGATCAACCCCTACGCAATGAAAGAAAAAGTGAACAGAACATGTGAACAGATGTCATTTGAACCAGAGCAGGCATTACTAGCTCCCTCCAGTTCTGGCTGCCATTACCATTCTGTACTGGGCAAAATGACATCAGACCACAGTTCAGCTAAGGTGAACAGTAGCATCATCATATTAAAAATCCATTCTGATTATCCGTCACCATCCTCTACTGTCATAATTCGTTTTGGTAAGCACAAGGACAGTTCAACTGAGATTAATGATTTGACTGTAGGTTTGCCAAGTTTGGCTGGCTTAGCTGGCAAAAAAACCCCACAAGTAGTGATTACAATCAGTAAGAACAGTGAATGAAGCAGTTTAATGCCAAAATTTTAGTTTTTTTTTTTTTTTTTAACAGTGTTTGGTGGAGCCTAAGTGCCACTGTTTACTCACTGTTTCTGCAGTAACTTAAGATCCAAGTGCTCAGGAGCATTTTACATGGAGTCGAATTATAGGCAGGGGCCTGCTTTTCTCCACAATAAACTCAACTACTGCTTAAAACCAGGAAAAATACTGAATAAAGCATCTTCAAGCTAAAATCTGTGTTTTTCAAATGGAATTTGGTTCAACCTAGCTGCCACACTTCACTGTGTGGGTTTTAGTGGTAAAAAGTTTCCATAACTATTTTGTATAGTTAATCAATGTTTCAAGTGCTGTGCTTGTGTTTTCCAGGTCTACTTGTTCAGCTGCTGTAGCTTGGACAGAGACACCAACATCACCTTACAGACCAACAGGTATGTGTTCGAAATACTTACCCACTGAAAAATATGTATTGATGAGCTGAATTGTTAATGTCAGCGACCGCTTTCGGTTTTTGTCACTGGGTAAATTCCAGCTCAAACCTTGGTATTTAATGAATTTAGTACTGAATATAAGGGGAACTGATAATAGTGTCTATTAAATCAGAACAAAGCACTGACTGTGGTAAAAAAAAAAGTCATCGTATAATAAGACTTTTTTAAAACCAGATTACTATGACATTTTTTGACCAATTTTGACGCCTTGCTATTCTGTGACATTTTTTGACCAATTTTGACACCTTAGTATACTACTATGACATTTTTTGACCATTTTTCATGTCTTACTACTATGTCATTTTTTGACCATTTTTCATGTCTTACTACTATGTCATTTTTTGACCATTTTTCATGTCTTACTATACTATGACATTTTTTGACCATTTTTCATGTCTTACTATACTATGACATTTTTTGACCATTTTTCATGTCTTACTATACGATGACATTTTTTTAAAAACCATTTTTGACACCTTACTATAGTATGACATTTTTTGACCATTTTTTACAAGTTACTATACTATGACATTTTTTGGCCATTTTTCATGTCTTACTATACTATGACATTTTTTGACCATTTTTGACGCCTTACTATACCATGACATTTTTTGACCATTTTTCATGTCTTACTACTATGACATTTTTTGACCATTTTTGACGCCTTACTATACTATGACATTTTTTAAACCATTTTTGACACCTTACTATACTATGACATTTTTTGACCATTTTTTTGGACCATTTTTCATGTCTTACTACTATGTCATTTTTTGACCATTTTTCATGTCTTACTATACTATGACATTTTTTGACCATTTTTCATGTCTTACTATACTATGACATTTTTTTTTTTACCATTTTTGACACCTTACTATACTATGACATTTTTTGACCAATTTTGACGCCTTACTATACTATGACATTTTTTGACCGTTTTTCATATCTTACTACTATGACATTTTTTGACCATTTTTGACGCCTTGCTATTCTGTGACATTTTTTGACCAATTTTGACGTCTTACTATACTATGACATTTTTTGACCAATTTTGATGCCTTAGTATACTACTATGACATTTTTTGACCATTTTTCATGTCTTACTATACTATGACATTTTTTGACCATTTTTCATATCTTACTATACTATGACATTTTTTGACCATTTTTGACACCTTACTATACTATGACATTTTTTGACCATTTTTGACACCTTACTATACTATGACATTTTTTAACCATTTTTCATGTCTTACTATACTATGACATTTTTTGACCATTTTTCATGTCTTACTATACTATGACATTTTTTTTTTACCATTTTTGACACCTTACTATAGTATGACATTTTTTGACCATTTTTGACGCTTTACTATACCATGACATTTTTTGACCATTTTTGACGCCTTGCTATTCTGTGACATTTTTTGACCAATTTTGACGTCTTACTATACTATGACATTTTTTGACCAATTTTGATGCCTTAGTATACTACTATGACATTTTTTGACCGTTTTTCACGTCTTATTATACTGTGACATTTTTTCACTGTTTTTGACGCCTTACTATACTATGACATTTTTTGACCATTTTTTACAACTTACTATACTATGACATTTTTTGACCGTTTTTCATATCTTACTATACTATGACATTTTTTGACCATTTTCATGTCTTACTATACTGACATTTTTCACGTTTTAGCCGCCTTACTATACTATGACATTTTTCACGATTTTGACACCTTTATACTGACATTTTTTGACCATTTTTTTGACACCTTGCTATCTGATGACTTGTTTTCACGTTTTTTTGTTTCTTACTATGCTATGACATTTTTTGGCCATTTTGACACTGCTTACTATACTATGACATTTTTTGACCATTTTGCGACACACTACTATACTGTGACATTTTTTCATTTGGCTTGCTACCTGTAACATTTTCACATTTTTGACACCTTACTATACCATGACATTTTTATTCATTTTGACACTGCCCCTTATACTATGACATTTTTCACATTTTTTGACACCATACTATACTTCTGACATTTTCACATTTTTGACATATACTATACTTATGACATTTTGACCATTTTTGACTATAACTATACTATGACATTTTTCACATTTTTTGACACCTTACTATCTGTGACATTTTCATTTTGACACTTTTATACCATGACATTTTTTGACCATTTGACACCATACTATACTGGCGTTTTGACACCATACTATACTATGACATTTTTTGACCATTTTGACACAATATACTATACTATGACATTTTTTTCTTACATTTTGACACTGCCTATAGTATGACATTTTTTTGACCGTTTTGACACATACTATACTATGACATTTGCGACCATTTTTGACACCACTTTTATATTTGACATTTTTTCATTTTTTGACACCTTACTATACTATATGACATTTTTGACCATTTTGACACCACTTTTTATACTATGATGACATTTTGACCATTTTGACTTTTCCATACTATACTATGACATTTTTCACATTTTTGACCACCTTACTATAGTATGACATTTTGACGTTTTGACACCATACTATACTATGACGATTTTGACATTTTTTGACACCCTTTCTCCATATGTTGTTTTTTTTCACATTTTTGACACCTTACTATCTGCTGACATTTTTTGACCATTTTGACACCATACTATACTATGACATTTTGACTACGTTTTTATACCATATATACGGCATTTTTTTGACCATTTTGACACCATAGCATACATGACATTTTTTCACATTTTTGACTTTTGCTACTATACTGTGACATTTTTGATGCCTTACTATACTATGACATTTTTTTCACATTTTTTGGCCTTTCTTACTATACTATGACATTTTGACCATTTTGACACCCTGCTATATTATGACATTTTTCACTTTGACACCTTACATACTATGACATTTTTGACCATTTTGACACCATACTATACTATGACATTTTTGACGTTTTGACACCATACTATACTATGACATTTTTTGACCATTTTTTGACACCATATATACTGACATTTTTCACATTTTTGACCCCACCTTACTATACTACTTGACATTTTTTTGACCTTTTTTGACACCATACTATACTATGACATTTTCCACATTTTTGACACCTTACTATACTATGACATTTTTTTGATGTACCTTACTATACTATGACATTTTTTCACATTTTTGACATGCCCACTATACTATGACATTTTTGACCATTTTGTTTATGCTATACTATGACATTTTTCATTTTGACACCTTATATACTATGACATTTTTGGCCTTACTATACTATGAACATTTTTTCACACGGCGCCTTACTATACTATATTTTTGACCATTTTTGACACCATATATACTATGACATTTTTTGCATTTTTGACACCTTATATACTATGACATTTTTTGACCGTTTTTGATGCCTTACTATACTATGACATTTTTTGACACCTTACTATACTATGACATTTTTTCACATTTTTTGACACCTTACTATACTATGACATTTTGACCCGTTTTGACACCTGCTATACTATGACATTTTGGCGCCTTACTATGCCTGACATTTTTCACATTTTTGTAACCTTACTATACTATGACATTTTTGACCATTTTTGACACCATACTATACTATGATGACATTTTGACCATTTTGATGCCGCACCTTTATACTATGACGTTTTTTTTGACCATTTTGACACCTTACTATACTGACATTTTTCACATTTTGACTGCCACATACTGACATTTTTCCACATTTTTGACACCTTACTATGCACTGACATTTTCATGTTTTTCGACACCTTACTATACTATGACATTTTTGTGCGTTTTGATACCCCTTTTATACTATGACATTTTTCCGTTTTTGACACCTTACTATACCTATGACATTTTGACCATTTTTGACACTATACTGTGCCATTTTTTGACACCTTACTATACTGACATTTTTTCGTTTTTGTGCATAGCTTGTTTTCATTTTGACACCTTACTATACTATGACATTTTTTGACCCGTTTTGACACCATACTATACTATGATAACGTTTTGACGCCTTACCATACTATGATTTTAATTTTGACACCATACTATACTATGACATTTTTTGACCATTTTTGACACCTTATATACTATGACATTTTTTGACCATTTTTGACACCTTACTATACTATGACATTTTTTGACCATTTTTGACACCTTACTATACTATGACATTTTTTGACCATTTTTGACACCTTACTATATAGGGTTGGGGTAGACCAAACCTGTGCCTAACCCCAACCTAACCCTAGTTTTTAATGCGAGTTGTAACCTAATCTTACAATATCAGTACATCCTAACCCTAACCTAGTGGCAGTATAACCTAACCCCAACCTACAGTGTGTATAACCTAACCCCTACATTGGCCTGGCACTTGGCTAACCCTGAATCTACAGTATCATTAACCTAACCTAGAACATCCCATAACCCTTGCCCTACAGTGGCCGTTATAACGCAACCTGGTCACGGTATCATTGCCGTACTAACCCTACGGTATCTGTATGGCCTAACCTACGGTATCTTCTTTAACCTAACGCGCTACGGTATCCGTTATAACACTAACGCCCCTAGTCTACGGTATCGTATAACCTAACCTGGTATCTGTGTAACCCTAACCCCTGGTCCCTACGGTATCACAGCCTTAACCTAACCCTAGTCCTACGGTATCACCCGCCAACCTAATCCTACCGGTATCTGTATAACCTAACCCAACCCTGCAGTATCTTGTATAACTAACCTATTCTTAACCCTACAATGTCTGGCACAGCTAACCCCTAGCCTGCAGTATCGCGCAACCCCTAACCACAACCCTGGCCCTGCAGTATAACAACAACACAACCTAGCCCCTACGGTATCTGTAACCCTAACCCTACAGTGTCTGACATAACCTAACCCTGGCCTGCAGTATCTGTGCCCTAACCTAACCTGACCATCTGTACAACCTAACCTGGCCATAGGCTCAGCAACTAACCCCAACCTACAGTGTCACAGCATAACCCTGGCTTCAGCATGCAGTGTCACCGCACAGCAACCTAACACAAGTGCATTATCATTTGCTAACCTAACCTACCACAGTTCAGTATTAGTATAACCTAACATACAATAACAGTATCAGTATAACTAGCCTAATCAAGTAGTCTATTAAATAATCAAGGTAAGCAAATAGTTCAAAGACACACCCATTTTACCAACACTCTATTTTACACTTGATCACATTCAGAATATTATTTATTGTTTCAAGTGTCATAGTAATGGCAAGAATTTATTGAGCCAGGTCATGATAATAACAGGAACAATAGCATTGGAACAATACACATTACATAACATAATTTATGTATCTTCTAGGGGGCACAATTCAATCAAAGAATGCTACTGGTCAGTTTTTGAACCAGGCAGTGTATGACATGATACATTCATGTTAGTCATTCAACCATTTGCCCGTATGACTGAATCTAGTGCCACCAATCTGTTGGTGCATACTATTACATATTGCTTGGCCATTTTATAACTTGCAGAAAAATCTTAACTTTGAGGCTACATCATAACAAAATTCTTTAACAAAAAGTCATCACAGAGACACACCACAAATCAACATTCAGCATCCTCAACAAGCTGCCCTGGACGAGTAATTACTGCATGGCTCCTGTCAGTGGCTGTCATCTCACGTTGTTAATAAGTGAATCCTCGTCTCCGGCACCAGAGCTGGATTAACCTCATCTTGCTTTGCAGGTTGGACACAAGACCCACAATGAAGAACATGTAAACAACAGACGAATCATTTCTTCACAACTTCTTTTAAATTGCCTCTTCTGAACATCGCTACACATCCAGCTGTTCTTCTTACAAGACTTTGAGAAAAGAGGAGGAAGACCTTAAAACCATAAACAGTCAACACTTAAAGTGGGTCTGCAAAAAATACTGTTCTGTGGGCTCAACACATGGCTATGAGAGGGAGAAGAAATTATAGATTCTGTGATGGCAGTTATGAAAAAATTAAAAAAATAACACAAGTGGGTGTTGTTCTTTATTTTAATGTTGGTTCTTATATTTTCTTGAAACAATGGCAAGACATTTGGATAATAAATACAATTGTTTGAATGATCCAATATTCTAGGCATAGCTTTCTTAATATTTTGTGAAAAGTGCTCTCTTAGAAATGCTGGGTGACAACTGGCAATAACTTTGACTAAGGCATTTGCTGAGAGATAGTTTTAGTTTTCGGCATGTACTATGCTATGACATTTTTATTATACTAGCAACCATTTTTTTCATATTTGACGTTACTATACTATATGACATTTTTCATATTTTTGACCGTTACTATGCTATGACATTTCTACATTTTTTTGATGCCTTATTAGCACTATGACATTTTCACATTTTTGATGCTTTTACTATCTTATGACATTTTTTGACCACTTTTGGTTAGCACTACTATACCTATGACATTTTTTAACATTTTGTATACTATGACATTTTTTTCACCGTTTTTTTTGATGCTTGCCTATACTGACAGTTTTGACAGTTTGAGGCCTCACCCGACCTGTCACTGTTAAATTGCCTTGGCCTCTGTCCTGAGATATAAAGAACTTCTTCATAGGCCTACAAAGTTCTCTTTGATCGCCGGACGCGTCTGCTGAGGTCCGCGAACAATGTCTCTGTGATTGGATAGCGTCTGCAATCATCAGCAGCCAATGAGCAGTGACAGTGCGAGCGCCGAGACAATGATCACCACAGTCGTGAACAATGTCTCTGACCCGTGGACAATGTCTCCCTCATCCCTGTAACAATGTCTCTCCGATCAGGAAGCTGACTGCGTCACCGGCGATCGCCGGCGATGAAGTGCTGACACCTGGAGGAAATCCGAGAAAACACTTCACAAAGGAAAATGATCAATACACCACCTGCCACCAATTCCTCATCAACAGTTTAACCATGAAAACACAGAGAAATATCCAACATTACAGCTGAACCACAACATTTAACAAAACATTTTGAAGCCTTACTGTACTATGACAGTTTTTGAGGCCTCACTTGATGTAATACTGTTAATTACCTGGAGGCCTTTGTCCTGGTCTCAAAGAACTTCTTCATTGTACGAAGACTCTCTTTGATCATGGACCACGTCTCTGAGATCGCGGACAATGTCTCTGAGATTATGGACAAAGTCTCTGCGATCATCGACAATGTCTCTCTGAACGCCGGCAATGCCGACTTATCCGGGGACAAATCACCACGGTCATGGACAATGTCTTTCTGATCGTGGACAATATCTCCATATCCTCAACAATGTCTCTCCGTTGTGGGCGGTCTCGGGAGGCGATGGTTGTGGATGAGGGTCTTACCTGAGAGGAAATCAAGAAACATTACCGAGAAATGATCCAATACACTACTACCTATTCCTCATCAACAGTTTAACCATGAAAACACAGAGAAATATCCAACATTACAGCTGAACCACAACATTTAACAAAACATTTTGAAGCCTTACTGTACTATGACAGTTTTTTGACAGTTTCTGAGGCCTCACTTGATGTAAAGCTAGTTAATTACCTGGAGGCCTCTGTCCTGGTCTCAAAGAACTTCTTCATTGTATGGCTCACGTGTGGACTCGTCTCTCTCTGATGCATTAATTCACGTCTCTCTGATAAATGGACATTGTCTCTGAGATTATGGACAAAGTCTCTGTGATCATGGACAATGTCTCTGTGTCGTCGGGCCGATGTCTGAGATCATAAGCGCTGGCTCTCTGTGATCATTGACAATGTCTCTGATCATGTTGTCTGCCGTCCGAATCGAGGAACACCACAGTGTCACTGCCGATTCTTGAGCTCCTACGAAGCATGGGTTCGCGTCTCTGATCAAGGACAACGTCTCCTAGATGTATTAGGGTCTCCTGCCAGTCTTGGACAATGATGTTTTCTACAGTCGTGGGCGATGTCTCCCTCATCTCAACAATGTCTCGATCAGGGCGGCGTCTGGGCGATCATGGTGATGAGTGCCCACGACACCTGGAGGAAATCAAGAAACGCCACCAAGGAAAATAGTCAATACACTACCTGTTCCTCAAGTCCAACAGTTCCAACCGCCGACACAAGCCAACGTACAGCTGAACCACAACGACAACAAAACATTTTGAAGCCTTACTGTGCTATGACAGTTTTGCAACAGTTTCTGAGGCCTCACGCGATGTAAACTGATTGAGTACCTGGAAGGCCTCTGTCCTGTGGTCTCAAACTTCTTCATTGTATGAAGACTTTCTGTGATAGTGAACTACGTCTCTCCGTGATCGCGGACATGTCTCTGATTATGGACAAGTCTCTGTGATGCATGGACAATGTCTCTGTGATCGTGGGACGTGTCTCTGAAGATCGCAGGCGCTGTCTGTGATCATTGATGTGTCTCCTGATCAGCGGTCATGCACGTCGGGTCGAGGGACGCCACTGGTGCACTACCGATTCTTGCGCGAACTCTCTGAAGCAGCTGGGACAGCGTCGATCGGGACAACGTCTCTCTAATCACCCAGCAAAGGTCTCTGCGATCGTGGACCAATGTTTCTGATGCGTCAGACTGATGTCTCCCTCTCCTCAACAATGTCTCTCCGATCAGAATGACGTCTCGGCCCGATCGCAGGCGATGAAGTGCTGACACCCACTGGAGGAAATCAAAGAAACGCCTGAAAAAATGATCATGCACTACTGCCACTATTCCTCATCAACAGTTTAACCATGAAAACACAGAGAAATATTCAACATTACACCTAAACCACAACATTTAACAAAACATTTTGAAGACTTACTGTACTATGACAGTTTTTGAGGCCTCACTTGATGTAATACTGTTAATTACCTGGAGGCCTTTGTCCTGGTCTCAAAGAACTTCTTCATAGTATGAAGACTCTCTTTGATCATGGACCACGTCTCTGAGATCGCGGACAATGTCTCTGAGATTATGGACAAAGTCTCTCGATCATCGACAATAATACTCTCGGCATGAGCAATGCCGACTTATGTCGAGGACAAGTCTGCAGTCATGGACAATGTCTCTGACCGTGGACAATAATACTCCTGTATGTCTCTCGATCATGGACGTCTCGAGGCGATGTTGTGGATCAGTGCCCCTGACACCTGGAAATCAAAGAAAACATACAAAGAAAATGATCAATACACTACCATATATTCACTCATCAACAGTTTAACCATGAAAACGCAAGAGAAATATCCAACATTACAGCTGAACCACAACATTTGTAAAACATTTTGAGCCTTACTGTTTTATGACGGTTTTGACAGTTTCTGAGCCTCACTTGATGTAAAAGCGATTATTACCTGGAGGCCTCTGTCCTGATGTAAGAACTTCTTCATTGTATGAAAACTCTGTGATCGTGGACTCACGTCTCTTACAATCATGGACAATGTCTCTGAGATTATGGACAAAGTCTCTGTGATCATGGACAATGCTACTGTTCGTGGGCGACCATCTCTGAATCATAGGCGCTGTCCTCTGTGATCATTGACAATGTCTCTGATGGCAGTCATGCCGTCCGGTCGAGGGCTCCACAGTGTCTTTTCTCGATTCTTGCGCCAAACTCTCGAAGCATGGGACGCGTCTCTGATCAGGACAACGTCTCTAGTCTTTGACAAGGTCTCTGCGATGGTGGACAATGTTTCTGATGGGTGGGCGATGTCTCCTGTCCTCAACAATGTCTCCGATCAAGAACTGACTCTCAAGCGATCATAGGCGATAAGTGCTGACACCTGAGAGAAATCAAAGAAAACATACGAGGAAAATAGTCAATACACTACTACCTATTCATCATCTTGGTTTAACCATGAAAACACAGAGAAATATTCAACGTACAGCTGAACCACAACATTGCTTCCAGCTTGTTTGAGAAGCTGCTGACACTATGACGGTTTTTGACACTTTTGACATATAATCATTTCATATCAGCAGTTAGCTTTTACTGGTGTTATTAATATTATTATACTAATTCTAACTGATAGTATTTGCTAGTAGTTCAGGCGACGGGTTTTTAAATTACGCTGAGATAATGAAAAATTAGCCTATAAACTACTGACCTTCTACATCTGTGTCTTCTCTCCTTCAGCTCAGTCTTTCCTGGTTCAACTCAAGAGTCCTGAGGAGAAAAATAACAAACATCAGCAACTGTTTACACCTTCAAAATAAAAGCACAGGGGGGTTCTGGGTACTGAAGTTCAAACTGTAAAAGAAATTAAATACACAAAGAAGCCAGTGTGAAGACTAACTGGTTCTGGACTCATCAGAGCTAGTTCAACAGTTAAATGTGATTTGTCCGAAGAGACAGAAAAAGCTGCTCTGACTTCGAAAATATCTCCACCTACAGTTTTTAAAAGGTCTCTTCAAATCTCCAACTAAATGATGAAATGAGAAGAAACTGCAGACATAGATGGCTCAAGTGTTGAAAGCCATTAATAATAATAAAAAATAAACACCGCAGTCATTAGTGAAGACTGATTTGACATGTTTTTTCTGTGTCTAAACTCACTCAACTCCCAGCAGTTCAGGCGCATTTCATGGTTTGGAAAAGTTATATTAATTTTGTTGGAATCATTAACTTCTCTAGTTTGAAACATTATTCCGGCACAACTTTGTTCAACGATTAACAGAAATCACAACCACTTGATTAATCATTAATAAACTTTTATCAAGGAGATCAGTGGATGAAAAGAGAGACAATGAATTACAAATAGAAACATGACCTAGCAGTCAAAACACAAGACAAAGAATCGCCAAGCGGAAGGGGCCTAAAACTGCGAACACCATGAAACACGAAACAAAATAACAACAACAAAAACCAGACTGCCACAAAGACACACTAACTGAAGGCAATACCACGGTTCCAAAACGACCACAAAGAAGCTAAGCCATACAAGCCGACTAAAATGATAGGGATCCAGGCTGCAAAATGTCCATGAGGTGACCGCTGAAGAAGAGAATCAACGAACCAAGGGCAAACACTGATTCTTATCCGTCCCGTTAGGGTGCCACAACTCGTAGTCAGCGACAGTGGTCTGGACACTGAAGCAGTTCTTGCGGTGACAAACAAGTGCAACCCGGGACCATAAGACCAAACTAACAATTAAAAGGAAGATACAAGGCATGGCTGGCCGTGGCCTGGCGATCGCCGCTTATTGATTGACTAGATTGGCATTACCTCCGCCTCACCCAATGTTGGAACCAAAACAGCCCACACCTCTTCGGTAGTGAACTCCTCACGGCGGGCAAAACAGGCCCGCGTGGCGTTGATTACCTCTGTATTTTCTGCTGCGATTCTGGGACATTGTTCTCCGCCATGAGCTCTCGTGCGGGGAGCCAAGGTCGACCGTCACACATCAGTGCTGACTTTCGCGATCGCGAGCGACAAGCTGGTGGTGACTCATTCTGCTCCATACCTCAAAGCTGCTGATTTGTCGAGAAATAACTCCGGGCGGACCATCAGCGTTGAAAAGGTTTAAAATCAGCATAAAATAAAAAATCCGTGCAAAAGCTACAATGATAATAATAATAATGTATAATAATAATAAACTTTGACTCTTTGTTACCTTTTCAAAAACTTTTTTTATTAGCAGTTTCTGTTTGCAGTGTGCCATGGATTGAACAGTGAAGAAAAACCTAAAAACTAAACAACTTTGAATCGACCTTGTTTACGGTAGCAGTAACAAAAACCATAAAATTAAGAAATTAAAAACTGAACATTATTTTCACCATTCTATCTTCAGTGCCGGAGTCAAAATAGAGTCAGTCTCTCTGAGTTTGATTTCAGCAGCACTATGGCACGATCGCAACCACTGTAGTCTTTAAGGAAACAGTGCAGGACAATATATCAGTAATCTACCTGTTAGATAAATAATAATGATAGATTTCTTTTCTGTCAATAAAATAATCAAAGGTTCCAGCTGTGCTGATGTCGTCTGTCTGAACACACAGGAACACAGACTGTCCTCTCTGAGCTGCCCTGCTGCCCTCGAGCAAGGCACTGAACTGAGAGAGGAAAAGACAGTGTGTGTGTATGCTGACTTGTTTACTTGGTTATGTAACCCTGTCTCTGGTCACACACACACACACTGGGGGTGCCAGAGTTCCTCAGCATATGTTAAATGGAGCTTCCTCATCTGTCTACCTGCCAACAGTCTGACTCTGCTAATTTTCAGCCAATCACTTCGTGTAGCTCTGTTTTTCACACTGTGAAATAACTGACTTTGTTGTTTAATTGGTTTCTGTAGTGACTTAAAGATCACCACCAGCAGCTCATTTATCTTCCAGTTTTCCACTCTGAGCAGATATGCTTGTGAACAGCGCCCCCTGGCGGCAAAAACTTGAACCACACGTGCCTGGGGTCAGCTGAGCCAGTTCCTTATGTTTTGTCTTTAAATTTATATTTTAACCAGTTAAGTGATAGACCTCACAGATGGCGGTATCAGAGAAACAAGCTGAGCTAACATTAGCAGCAGCTCAGCTCCACCAAGCACCATCAGAAAAACACTGATTTTTTAACATGGAAACTGTTTTTATTCAAGAGTTTTACTGGTTTGAATCAGCAGCTGCTCTGTTTGTTTTTGGAGGAGGAGACCTCTGTGAGGAGAATTCAGCTCCTGGTAAAACCTCCTGAAGGAGATGCCAGGAAAAGCTGAAGACAACAATTCCCATTATCACACTGCTTCATAACATCATTAAACTACAGCTTTTGTTGTTGTTTTGATTGAGAGACACTAACAGCAGAAATCGACACACACACTTCACCTTGCACAGGGTCAGTTCCTCCTGTGGGATTGTGAGTGTTATTCCTCCCAGTGGAGCTGTACTGAGCGCGCTCAGAAGAACTGAGGGCTATGAACAGCAACAGATTGACTGGTGTGTGTGTGTGTGTGTGTGTGTGTGTGTGTGTGTGTTGATGAGTGTGTTGTGTGTGTCTCCCTGTGGTCCAGTCAACTTTTAAAACAAAGTGACCAGGTGTCAACTCAGGTCAACTGTGTGTGTGTGTGTCTGTTCATATTTGTATAAATGTGTGTGTTTACTGGAGAACTGCAGCTACTGAATTGAGTGACATCACTGATATTGATCGGGTGAATTTTAACACAATAAAGAACTCTCTTTGATTCACTGCAGGATGGCTGCTACTCTGCTACAAAACCACAAACCATCATTAATTAGTTGATAAAAAGAAGAAATCAACAACAGTTCAGCTCAAATGTGAATATTTTCTTTGGGTTTTGACTTTTTACCCAAAAGTCGCATTTATTTTCTGACATTTACTGGAACAAAGTTTGTCAGTTCAGATCAAACAAGCATCGACTGTGCTAACAATTTAGTGATAACACCACTAGGGCTGGGACGAGCAAAGATAAACTAATTCCAAGGCCTGATGCTGAGACACATACATCTGGTTATAGAACAGCACAACCAGATGGTCGAAGGTCTCTGAATATTCACCTTCATGCTATTTTAAGGTATCTAAACAGCAAGCACCAGTGAAATACTTCCTTGTTTTTCATCTGTGTCGTTGTGTTTTCATCTGTGTGTGCCTCTCTGCCTGTTAGGATCAGCTACTGACTTTGATCCAAACACACACACACACTAAGTATATGCAGGCGCAGCATTAAGTCTGTGGTGTCATGTGTGTGTATCTTTGTCTTAGTCATAAACACACACACAGACACTGAGGGTGTGTGTGCAGCTGCGTCTTTATTCTCACGACTATGGAGTGTGGGGTCCTGAGGCTGCTTTACACTGAGTGAGTGTGTGTGTGTGTGTGGCCAATGGCGTCTTTGTCGCCATGGGCGGGTGTTGATGAGGTCCCGTGATGGCTACACTCTGACCTCATCCTCACACACACACTTATAATTTCACTTTGATTTGCAATCAAATGATTTAACTCTCCAGGTCCAAAAACACATCTCACTTTCTCACAGTGTCGTCCATCATTTCTATCAGTTGGAATAACACTGGACTCAGCGGTCTATATATATATATATATATGTATATATATATATATATATATATACTCTTACATATATATATTATATATATATATATATATATATATATATCAATATAAACTCGATGACAAAAAGGGATTTTACTGAGAACTGCTGGAATACCACTGCCTCCATCTGTTGATGTGTTTGTGGTGCCTGTGTGGTGCACTTCAGTAAGAGCATCTGATTGCTTCTTCCACCACTGAAGTCACACAGTAACACACACACTAACAGATGGGTGAGTGGTGACCAGCTTCCTGTGAGGCCTCTTCTCCATAATGTTGTCAGACACTTAGAATAAAGTCACAACATTATTTATAAGTGTTAATATATTTTTAAATTACAAATTTATTGACTGATATTTTTGTAAACCTTCTTTAATTTGGTGATTTTCTGATGCGTCTATAGAATTCTGTTTTGTCTGTTTATTGCTTGTAAATAATTAATATGCATCTATTTGTTATATGTTAATAAATTAATTTGTAAAACATTTATTGATACTATTTTTATTGGCATATTTTTGTGTCGACTGCATCAAAATAAATATGAGTTAATATAAACTGATGAAGCAGATTTATATGATTTCTTTTATTTACATATTAAAAAGTATTTTGTGGTAGTCTTTCTTGGTGTTAAGAGCTCTACACATTAGTCTACTGTTTGAAAAAGTCACGAACTGTAAATACTTCAGATTACTAAAACATGAACTTTCTTCCCCTGTTGGGTAATGCGACCAGGCGACTGCATCAAAAAATACTTGAGTTAAAAAGCTGATGTGTGCTTTGACGAAGCGATCTGTCTGCAGGCGAGCTCAGACGAGCTGACTTCCGCCTAAAGAAAGAAAGAAAACTAAAAGCGACAAGAGAGAGAGAGGAAGAAAGGAGGAATGAAGAAGAAAGAGTTGAATATCAGGCCCACACTAATTGTTTCTATTTACAGGGCGAGCTGCTTTCAGACTTGAAAATTCGATTGTGAAGTGACCTAAAAACAAAGCCAGGCAATACAGCCCATTCACTGATAAAAACACACACACACACACATAACTTGTTCACACACATTTTGTCAGTATAAATTAACACTAAATGATGGTTTTGTGTATTAATCTCCATCGTCTTTATCGTTGTGTAATTTCTGATCGCAACAAAAAATGTCTGATCGGTATAAACACAGAAGAAGAAAGAGGAAGGAGAGAGAGAAAGAAGGAGGAAACAAAGACAGGAAGGAGTAGTTTTAAAAGGCGATGATGGACGTTACTGACCAGGAGGAGAAACACCAGAAGGCTGATCACTGCTTTCTTGCGGGACTGCACTCCTGCTGGACAATAGGCGCTGCAAAGAAAGACATATTCATCCAGCTCTTCACCTCCATCAGTGGAAATTAAAACAACAAAAACTGTTACAGGATAGAAAGCTTATCCTGGTAAAAAGCAATTTCAGGGAGGGCGTCCAATGCAGACTCCATTGACAGGGTACTGAGCAGAACACAGGAGCTGCTGAATGCCACTACTTCCACTCTGTTAGTGAGTTTGTGTTGCTGTGCAATGCTGCTTCGTGGGATCTAATGCTACCAAGGAGGTCACACAACAACACCAAAAACACACCCAACGAATTGGGCGGTATGTATTTCAACAGCTCAATAAACTCTGTTTTTGTTATGTAGATCTAATGACTATGAAATGTTCTGGATCTTCTCTTTGTCTGCTTTCTGTCTCTGGCAAGTTCCTCTCCATAATCAATGATCCAGACACTATAACAACAATAATAATAGCGGAGGATCAAAAACCCTTAAGTTATCTTTTGCTTCAAGTGAAGATGACAGGATGAAGGAGAAAATAAGGAGTAGATGATTTAAAAGAAAGAAGAGGGAAAGGAGGTAAAGGAAAAGCCAAAGACTACTCACCAGAAAGAACCAGGTGACTCTCTGAATTCCTCCTGCCCCTGCTGGACCAGCAGCTTTGCGAGGAAGAGGAGAGGAAGGAACAGAGAGAAACTCAAAGTGACGAGTCCAATAACTTATTTCCGCTGAGTTAAAGCGCCACCTGCTGTCAGTCCTCCTCCCACACACTCAGAGCCTGCATCCTCATGGATGGTGCCCTCCAACAACAGACCTCTGACCTGATTACATCCGAGATACTGCTTCCAGTCTGCCACACACACACATTGATAATGTTATTATTAATCACTGAGGATAATTCCGTATCTGGTCTTACGCTGCAGCTGGAAACGACGCTTTGTGAGAGCAGAGAGAGAGGACCCAGAGAAGAGGTCGAGCCCAGTGGGGAAAAATAAAGGCATAGAGCCTTAGCTGCAGCCAAAAATGTTGAACACTGCATTGGGATGCACCATCATGGTTCCTTTAATTTAATCAGTTCGGTCGGAATTACAAATATGAAACACATGGGGAAGGTCAGGTCTGTGAAATGTTTTCCTCAGATAAAATAAACCAGTTCCATCAGTAGAAGGCGGGATAGAAACACCTCTCCTGTACAGCTCAATATGATCCTTTCAGCGCCTCAGAAATGTTCACCTGACTTCTTGAAGGGAGGATTTTGAGCAGGTTCAATTGAAAAGGATCTGAGAGGTTTAACTAAAAACTTTTATATTTATGAGTAATTTTCACCAAAAAACCGACTGATAGTGAGATAGAAAATAAAAATAAACATACCAGCTCCTCCACATTTTTGTTGCTTCCCTCTCTCCTGTTTCTTCACGTCTGGCCGAACTCACCTGGCCCTGAACGCCTTAAGAAACAGCAGAAAAACACAGAAACAACAAATAACATGGAGTCAGGCTTGAGCAGAACTGATTAAAGTTGCTAAACTCTGTCTGGAGCCTAGAAACCGAAACATGTCGTTTTATCTTTTTTTTTTTTTTTTTTATTCGAGGTTACAGCTCGGCTGCTGCTGCTGCGTTCACAACTACACAGGTGTGGCACCACCTGCTGGACCGGGTGTCCAGGTGGGAAGCTCCCGGCCCTGTTGTTTCACTGGGTATGTTTTATGATACTACACTTACGGGGTAATATATTATATAAATATAGATGAAAGCCAGAAAAAAATTCCGGATCAGATTAAAAAGCTTTGCCCACTTCAACGCAGGGCGAAACAAACACTCAGGCAATGACCGGTAAAACGGAACTTGCTAATATTGTGATGCAGATTCGAAATCCCACTGGAACCACCGGCAAAACATGTACACCGCAGATACAGACACCAGATCAGATTTATTGAACATTATAAACCTTTTCCGGGACTTGTGTTCTCCATAAAATATCTCTGTTTCAGGTTTGACAGTTTTTCTAAATTCAGCTTTCAGGACTGACTCTTAAATATTCTTATGGATTTTCTAAACAAAATGACGGTGGGATTCAGGTGAAAAACAACTAGGACTCACGGGTAAATAACAGGTGGTTAAAACCAGGTGTTAGAGGTATTAGAAAAGCAATGTAAAACTTCTATGATTTGATAACAGGAACAGGACTGAAAAGCGGAAAGTTAAAGGTGAGATGTATTCACTCATAAAAGCTACTGTAGATGTGTCATTTACACTCTGTACTACGTATAAATATAACGGTAAACTTCCATTGTTGTGATTCTGTAACTGCTCGTACTTTGTTGCAGGTTCTGAGTTTATCTTGAGGATTGAGTAAGGAGATGGCGTGAGTGAGGTTGACCCAAACGTGAGCAGAACTCGTTCAGGTCTAATATCAGTTGAATTCATGTTGGTGTGATTGTTTAAAAAGCTAAGTGTAACATTAAGCCAACCGCAATGACAGTTTGTAGTTGTTGGAAACAGATTCCTGAATCTCTCTCAGTTTGTGAAGTTTATGGAGGCACGTCTGTAAGGCCTTTGGTATCCATTAATGGATTAACAGGTCTTTCTGGAAAACTGGTCCTGCGAGCAGAGCCACGGTGGCATTACAAGCAACAACAGAGTCCACGTGGGGTTCAGATTCACACTGGAGAACCCGTGTTTCTGGTTCCAGCTGAGCCTTTCCTCGACACAAGCTCCAGTTATTTAGGTTGAAAGCAGCTCTGAGCTTTTCTAATTCAGGTGTAACCAGAGCGAAACCAACTCATGGTGGTGGAAAGGTTTGAAGTATCCACTGTTCCTCCTGGTGGGGTAACACCAAGTTTCCCACTTCAGTGCTGCAGTTTCCTGACGGACATGTTCTTGGCAAAACAACACCTGGCAGCCAAACGGAGAACCAAGCTGAGGACGGACACAGGTGGAACTTATTTAAGATAAACTGTTTATATGTGGGGAAGGTTTTTTGCATCACCACAGTCTGATGTTTTTCAGGTTCAAGGAAGGTCAAAGTTCAGACCAGCTGCACCTGGGGGCCGACAGCCATTGGGCTGATTACTCATTAATAAATAAACGAAGTTGTTTTAAGCACAGTCCGGTTTCTGCCTGTATTTTCTATCTTTTTAAAAACAAATCAGACATCACATGTTATAAGTCTGCACACAGCTTTAGTGTAACCACGTTAACCTCATCGGCCTCAACTTTTGGCACAGGAAGTTTTCTGTTTTTACAGTCATGATCAGCAACACACGAGAATATGAATATAAGTGTGAAATTAAATTGCCAGGTAAAAGCTCAGTTTTTACTTTGTTTAACTACCGGCTACTTGACGTCAGCTTCAGGGCGACTTCTCCTGCCCGGCGTGGGCGGCCGGATTACAACACGAAGAGCGGAGCTCCTACTTGAATCTGAGGTTTCCACGCAGCAGCTGCTCATGAAGCATCCATTACTCATGAGCAGCACCGCTGAAAAGTTGATCTGGTTGTGAAGGTCCGTGACTGCTCATCCTCACACACACCAGCCTGAAGGACATGAGCGGGTTAAGGGGAAGCTTACAGAATTAAGCGAGAAAATAAACATCTGATGAACTCAGCAAAATAAAAGTTTGTTACTGAAAACAAACTGTCACATGCAGCGGCAGTGATCTTATAGTGAATGAAGGCTCCCAGTTGAGGTCGAAATCCATAAACTCTGGTTCTGATTCTGTTTCATCAACGGGCAGCTGTAGAACTCTGCTCTGCTGTGATCGCACTCACTGAAACAATGGCGTCTTGTCCAAGGACCGCCGGTCACCAGACTGTTCAACAGATCACCCCCATGAACCTGGTCTTACTCTGCAGGCAGGTGGGGCAGCTGAAACCTGTGGGCAGCTGGGGGCTACAGACTCAACTACCGCTCGGGGCTGGCGTCCTGTCATGTGTCCTTCACACAGCCTCATCTCCAGCTTCACACCGACAAACCACTGAACACACAAACCAGAACAACAACACATGTAACCGTCCAAAGCGTCCAAAACACCAAGCGTTCAGCGATCAAAACACAAACAAGCGTCCAGAACACAAGAAAATGTCCAGAACACCGAGGTCCAAAACATAGCGTCCAGAACACTAGCGTCCAAAACACCAAGACAACGTCCAGAACACAAAGCGATCCAGAACGCAAGCGTCCAAAACACCAGAAAACGTCAAAAGCTGCGCGAACAATACCCAAAACATAAGCGTCCAGAACACAAGAAAACGTCCAGAACACGAAAATATTAAAACACAAACAACGTCAAAACACCGAAAGACATCCAAAACACGAAAACGTCCAGAACACATTATAATGATTCAAAATGATTAAAAATGTAAAAGATTTAGAAAGTTGTTTTCACCAAATCGGATTTTTCCTCATATTCTGATCAAAACCCTTCATTTGTTCCTGTGGCAATTGGGATATAAATTTTACTCCTGAAAACAAGGTGAGATCTCCTCTGTAAAGCTCTGACAATCAAACAATCATTCTGAGCCACAATGACTTGATCCAATATTTCAAATTCTGTTCTGCAAATGTATTAAATTTAATTAATGACAAAGACTCATTTTAACATTTAAAACATAAATTTCAAAACATGTTAAACTTAAAAGTTACTGTGGCGATATCCGTGGTTTAAAAATCTGATCTGTAACCGAAAAATAACTGAAGCTGTGGAAACAGACGTGAAACAGTGAACCGAATGAAGTAACAGACAATACAAAAATACTAGTTAATATGTTACACAACTTACCTTCTCCTCCAAACATGGATCAGAGTTTAATCCTGATCTTTAGAAATGGCGATCTCCTGAAGCTTCAGCTCTGTCTCTGATATAAAACCACAAGTCAGAGGTGGTTTTCAAGTCCCCCACACTACTTGAGCTATGGTCATCAATGTGGTCACATTACCACCACATTAACTTGACGCGATGACTTTAACTACACACTGAGCCGGAGGAATGGCAAACTGATGAGACTGAATCGAATTTCACCGATGATCTGATTCATGATTCATGTTTCACCAAATCTAAATCTAAATCTACCCGACAAAAAATACTTTCCAGCTGCTGTGTGTGTGTGTGTGTGTGTGTGTGTGTGTGTGTGTGTGTGTGTGTGTGTGTGTGTGTGTGTGTGTGTGTGTGTGTTTTCTGCTTCCAATCGATCAAACTCATGTTTTCTTCTTGTTTGTTCAACACTTTTGTTAATTCAGTCTCTTGTATCTTGTATTAATGACTTTTAATGTTTGATGCGCAATGTATGAAAACTAAATACTTTTCTCTACTACTGCACACAATTCTCCAGGTACCTGGCATTTACTCAGGTATTTCCATTTGATGTCCTTTAAACGTATTCCACTACATTTAGAGAAATATTATAGTTTTGACTTTAACATAAACTGATGTTAACAGATCAAAGGCATTGGAAGCCTTCGGCTCGGGACTCCATAGAAAAACGAAGTTTAACCAGAGAGCTGCTGAATACCACTGCCTTCATCTGTTGAGTGTGTTTGTGTTATGGCAGCCAGTACTTCAGTAAGTATCGATTGCTATTCCACCGCAGTGCACAGTAACACAGACACACTAACAGGTGGAGGCAGTGTGTTCAGCATGTCATCCTGTTTTTGTCAATGGAACTCTGGTGAAAATATAGAGATGTTTCTGGATCTTCCTCTTTAATAAACTCTGTCTCTGTAGGGAATCCTCTCACCATGATGTTGTCAGACCAGTTAAAACAACAATCTGGTGTTCTAATAAGCTTTTCGTCGACGCTTGATTCTACATAAATAAACTTGCCCCACCCTCCTTTTGTTCTGCTGTCAGTCAAACTCCTCATGTTTGTATCAGCCTCAGAAGTCATTCAAATTTTCATCCTCCATTTACAGACAGTTTCACATGGTTTCAAACCGATCTTTGCTCACAGAACGTTTCATTTTACTGTAAGTTATTTTCCAAGATACGCTCTCCCATTATATATTTCTGACCTGATAAGACCAGGGTAACCGCAGTCGAACCTGCGGTGTGACGGTGAACACCATCCGGTGGTCTGGTTAACCACTACTTTACTTAGGAACATAAAAGACATGTTAATATAACACTGGTCAGTAAAATATTCACTGATAACCTGTGTTATTTGTTTCGCGACAACTTCTTCGCTAACAATCACTCCGAGCTCTGGTATGTTCGGGACGGGTGGACTTGGTTGAACATTAACAAGGTCAACGATGATAATCTGTGTCTCATGGTGTTTCCTGAAATGCTTTTGGTTTACTGGATGAATTGAAGGCTTTCCGCTAAGGTATTCTAAAATCCGTCAGGATGCAACAGATTCTCACAACAATTTATTGAACTAGTATGCGCTCATGTCCAGATTCACAATAGAATCTCTGAAATAACTCTGTAATATTTGTTGACGGTGGTGAGGGAGAAAAAATCTGATGTTCATCAGTAAGTTTAAGCTCTTCCCTCGACAGTCTGCCTTAGAACCAGATTAAACAGCGAAACATCTGCCCTCAGAGTGAGCCATACATGAATCCAGTTTCATCGGTTCTCACCTTCTGTATTAGTTTTGGACTTCCGGCATTACTCTCCTTCATCGCGGAAATCACAAGTGATGTCACGATCGCCGTTTTTGTTTCGTTCAGCTCACTGGTTAAAAACTGGTTCGCCCGACCAGCGAAATTTTTCGTGCGAACCGAGATCCAGTTTTCCAATACTTACTCCACAGAGCACCTGCAGAGAGAATAACCGTCTGACGGAGGGCAGCCAAGTTTCCCCCTCACATTAACGAACTGCGCCTCTGATGTTTCTGGTTTGTCTGCAAGAACAATTTGATTTTGACAGATTGCAGATGATGAACAACATCTTGATCTCAGGATAACATTTATAAAATCCTCCTGGGTGACTTTTTCATGTCTTAAATTCACTTAATAAACTTTATTAACATGAACAACTTCTGGTGTGCAGTGGAGAAGCTGCTTAATAGTTGTTTGTCTCCATGTTTGTGAGACAAAAAATCCTGAGAATTAGTGCATTATCTGTGGACAGCCCAGATACGCCATGTATATCAATACCAGACTCCATTGAACAAAACAGTGATTTTACAGAGCAGGTACAGAACTGCAGGAATACCACTGTCTCCACCTGTTAATTATTATTAGTTCGTTTACTCGTGATTACTTCCTTCCACCACTGAAAGTCACACAGCCTGAACTTGCTGGCAGATGAGCAGTATTCGCAACTGTAAACTCTGTTTTTGTCAATAATCTGTCGCTCTATAGAGATATTTCTGTAAACTTATAAGGATCTTCATAACTGACAGCAGCTCGACCTCTGTAGGAATCTATCATAATGTTGTCCGAATTAAGTTTAATAACAGGCCCGTCCTGGCTAGCCTTATTAATCTTTTCATCACTGTGGGCTACGGTATCTAAAGGCCGTGTGGCTAAAAATAATAACTCAGACCACAACAACTCTGATTGGTCCTTTCGATTGCAGCTCCTCGGTGACGGACAAACATAAAAACTCACCCTCGTCCGAACTACCGTCTCCTCGATGTCTCTTCTCTTTTGTGCATGCTAATAATTTTAGTAAAGTGACTGTTGTTCAGTGTTTATCAGCTCAACTCCAACTAACAAAATCTCTCGGGTTAGGCCGCCATTTTGGGGGAACATGAAAGAAGTCATAAACAACGACACAGAAACGCACAGCGCCACCCAACGGTCTGGCGGTGTAACGGCACAACACAGACACAGGCACAGGCGTTAAAATCTTAATATTTATGTCTTTTCGGGCATGTGCACAATGTGAAGACAAGAACTGTATTGGTTGCGTTTTTACATTGATTCCAAGATTTATTCAATCCATGAGTGTTTTAAAATTGTGCATTTCTGTTTAAAACACCAGCCCATATTAAATGACCGGGTGTGACTCACTATTGCAACTTAGTTGTTTCTGTCACTGAAATGAAAATGAAAACATGTATTTATTTCAATGCGGAATGGTTTGTAAACTGATGCTGCTGACCTGTGGCCAAAAATAACAGGCGGTAAAATAATAAACTGGATCAACCGGGTGTCATCAAAAACTCACCTGAAGAGCACAGTGTACACACCTGGAACAACAAGGGAGCACATTTGTTTACAATCAAATGTTTTTTCTGGAATATGCGAAGGAAATGTAGAAGTCACAGGTTCCGGCTGTAGTGATCTGTAATAATTGTCTGGATGCCATGTTGAGGGACAGAAAGGTCATCCAGTGAAATAGTGCCATGGGAACATGATGTGGTGAAACTGAGCTGTGCTCAGCTTTGTGATAAATGCTTGGTGGCATTTTGGTTCAACATGAAAATAATGTGAGCTGTTTACTCCTTATCTGTCCCAGCCTGCCATTCAGCTGAGCTGAACTGTGGGTCGCCTGCTTTTTACTTCCCTAAACATGGCCTTTCGAGTAACTGGACACAGCTAACCGTTGATAACACATGCGGTGAAAAGAAATCTGATATAAACTCAAGGAATAAAACTTCCTGTGTTGACTGGCAAGGAGCAGAAACTTCACAGAGTGAAGAGATCCTCTGAACTCAGGTTCACGCGTTGAGCAACTTTACTGAACAGGATGTGACGGGCACAGTGCGACATAAACCTGACAAAGACAGGACCTGAGAGAATGAGGTTGCTGACTGACAATGAAACAAGGTCTGACTGGCGTTAATTAACATGTGGTTATGAGCAAAAGGCGCAATTCTGACCCGACCTTAACAACGATATCATCGTTCGGCTCTTTAAAATCACATTTAGAAACCTACAGATGTTTGTTGGGTGTTATGGGGCACCTAGTTTCTGTTTGTCAGTTTGATTAAACAGAATTGTTATTCAAACTATAAACCTGTGTTGACATTAGTAAATGTAGTTGTGAAATTAATGTCTTAATTTTCCTTGGCCGTTTACCAGGGTCAAAATGCTGGTACTGTGATCCGCCCTCCTGACAAAAAATAAATCATCTCATGGCTTCAACTCATGTTTGAGAAAAAGACAAACACGATTCTGAGGATGTTTGATGCTGAAATGATTCGTGTGCAGGGAAATAAAACACTAGGTAGAACAACAGACCTGCAACCAAATCATCAAAGTTTATTTTCCGACTGTTAAAAGCAGTAAAATATGGGCATCTTTGAATCGACCCCATGTTTTAAACAAAACAGCTTCCAGCAGTCCTCTGTGGTGGCAGTGAGAGATCAGCAGGCTGGCTACTAGAACCCTCTGCTTGCACGGCTGAGCCATTCTTACCTAGTGGTGAAATAAAGAAATACAGTATACAAGCCCCACGGGTTTAGAAGCCCGATCTGTCAAAGCCAGTGGTGGCTCAGGCCAATTTGGCGTCCAAAATAAACCATTTTTGAATATTACGACAGGTTTCAACGCATCTTTACACAGTCGGAAAAAGAAAACAAAATCATCTATGTGGGGTTTTAACGAGCTTCCTTTGGAGGAGAAGAAAAATCTCTGAAAACAGAAACTGTAGAAAAGAAACAAACGTCAGATAGGCAGTCTGGACCTGTTCTCTGCTTCACAGCCCATGATTCAACACTTGCACTCCATCTTTAATGAACACAGGCTCAGGGTTTCTGGGCCTCCCTCAGCCTCCACTCATTTCACACCCCACAGATCTGAGGTTTCTGACTGGACGAGGTTTAACTGCAGGTGGCACCAGTGATTTCTCTGCTGCCCAGCTACCATGGATTTCTCAACAGGGGAAGCAGTTTGCAGAAGGCATCAGTCAAAGTTCAGCTTCTTCAATCAAGTCTGTTACGGGAGGAAAAGCAGCAAATGCTGCGATGGTTTCACTTGTCGATGAATCGAATTCAATGGCTGGTGCAAATGTGACCACTAAATCTTAAACTTATTGTGCGCCAGCTTTCGCCATCGGGCTGAAGCCTTGCAGCAAAACAAACACACAGTGATTTCTAATCGTGTTTATGCAGTTGCTCTGAAACGGGACTTGTCTACCAGAATCTGAGTTCTGACAGGAGCTGTTGTTTGTGAGGGGTCGCTTAGGGCTCGTGATCAGACCTTCACTCACAGGATCTGTTAAAGCAGTGAAACTCAGGACAGAGACAGAGACAGAGCCGCACAACAACTGTGCAGACAGATCTATTAATGCCACTGAAAAAAACAGCAAAAAACAAAACAAGAACTGCGTGTTTACCATCACATGGGTGGCTCCTGGCGCGCAGACAACTAACCAGTAATTTTCATCATCAACTACTGGCCGAAGAATAACGTCTGTTGATCGGTTCTGGTCCTGAAAAGTGAAGATAATGATTCAAATGTTGTTTCTTCTTGAACAGCGACTTAATTTTCTGTTGGATGGATTAATCCGCTGGTTGTTTCAACCCTACGCCCGGCGTGAGGTAAACAAAAACAATCAAACTGTCTCAGAGTGATGTCAGCGATTATCTACTGAGGAAGCTTTAACAAGAACCAACCACCTTTAAGCACGATCCTCATGTTTTGAAACCGACACACCATGTTCAAGGCGTCTCTCAGTCAGAAAACAGGGTGATTAACAAGGGCTCTGTGTTGACTGATATTGTGTGTTTGACTTGGTTTTAAGCGCAATAGAGCCAGCCATCGCTGTTGGCACTGATCAAAGAGATTTCTCCAGTAGGGCAGGCAGGCTCACCTCCTCCTCCTCCCTCCTCCTCCTCAGGTGGGTGGGTGAGGATTCGTCGCCCGATGGTTTCAGGCGCCCGTCACCTGGTGAACCCGACCCGGTTTCTGGCTCCTTTGCGAGGAGATCTTCTTGGAAGCGTTTGTCTGGAGGGAGAGAGAAAACAAGTGTGACTGACAGGAGTCTGACCTGTGACAGGTAGCGACTACACTGGGAGGTCAAGCACCAAATTCACTATCAGGTTCCAGTTATTGGCATTCTTCATCGAACTGTGTGACTGTTCGGGTTTCAGGGTAAGAAACAAAATGTCAGCAGTTATTTTAGCTGCGATCACTGTAAAGTGATAATGCAAGAATCTCTGCGGTTTCTAACTTCTAGCGACCTTTACACAAATGGAGGATTAAAAATAATCAATGGTAATCAAGTCCTACTCAACCTTTATTACCAACAGAGACAGCTCAGAATTGATTTGGCACAGCTTCAACCCAGCCTGAAGATGTGTGTTCATGTTCAACAGGGTCTTTGCGAATCGCTTCGTGTCTGCTGCCGCTGGCGATTTACTTGGCGGGCGTCTTCTGGTCGAATCTGTTCAGTGGGTACCGCTGCAGCTGGAGACTGTCTCACCCGAGCTTTCCCCTGGATGGTCATCACGTTTTGACATCACGCCCCACGCCATCAGCTGATATCAACTCATCAGTGTTAATTACTGTCCGCAATACGTCAGAGAATGATACCAGGGTGAAGCGCTCCTCCAGCTCCTGCCTCGCCCTTGGCAGGTTAGCTATGTCGAAGGCCGCTTCGATCAATGGCTTAACAAACAAATATTTAGCTGGGTAAACAAAATAGCGTTTGTTTATAGTGATCTGGAGTAAAGACGCTCTGATTACAAAAGACACTAGGTGTACCGTTAAATTCTTAGTCTCTCATGAATAATATTCAGGGCACCCGTTCAGTTTACCTCGTTGAAATACCTGTGGTAGATCCGGGCGTGCCAGTCAGGAGAGAGAATAAACTGCTGTGTGTTTGAACTGAAAGTAAAGAGTCCAGGTGACAGGCACTGCACACACACAACCGACATGGTAGACTCACCCTCATGTGACTCTGAGCCTTGGAGGCGGCGAGGAAGGAAGAGAGAAAAAAACAGAAAGAAGGTGGTGATCCTCATGCACAGTGGAGGTTAAGTTCATTCAAACAGGTGAAGCAGGAAAGAGGCAGAAGACACAAACAACTGGTTCAGTGAGGACACAATTGTCAGGGCGTGGTCAAAGACTCAAAGCTAACATTGAGTTGTGTTATTTTCAGGAGGATAAGCTGCTTTGTCTAAGCTGCAGCCAGACTCATTGACAAAACAGGGAGTTTACTGGGGCTGCTGGAGCCACTGCCTCCATCTGTTGAGTGTGTTTGTGTTGCTGTGTGGTACTTTTACTTCGGTAGTATCTGATTACTTCTTCCACCACTGAAAGTCACACAGTGGCCCTGCAAACACTGCTGGGCTGAGCTGGTGACCAGCACGCTGTCATCTGTTTTGTCAATGAATCTACTATCCAGAGATGTTTTCTGGATCTTCTCTTTAATAAAAAGCATCAATGATAACAGCGATCCTATCCTAGGATGTGAGGTGTGCGTACTGATCTGGACAGTGTTTCTGAGGGATCCAGCTCAGGTCGGCGATGGGTTGTGGCTCAGTTCCCATTTTCACCTTTGGAGCTGGGCGCTCCTCTGTTGCGCGACAACACACAGAATAAAATCAGTGTTTCTCTCTGGATAAGCAAAAAGGACTGTGATTCTTTTTTCAGATAATAAACCTTTTGCATCTGTGCCTTTCTGGACTCCAGCAGCTGGTGAAGAAGACCTCCCGACGACCAGCAGCCGAGCCTGACAGGAGAAAGAGCGTACATGAAGATCCTGGAAGAGAAAAAGAAGAAGAAGAAGAAGGAGAAGAAGAAGAGGAAGAGGAAGGAGCAGAGTGAGTTAATAAAGAAAGGCGACTCATCAGCATCAGAAGTAAATGGTGACAAGCAGAGTCACCGTTTCTCGATCTAATCCGTCCTCTTTCTGCTCGAGAGTGATGGTGACGGTCTGGTTGAACACATCCTGGAAAATGTTTCCCTACAGGGAGGAGGGATTACGTTAATCAGAGGGAGGTGAAGGACAAAAAAGAAAAATGGGTTAAGAAAGGAAGCAACAACACAAGAGAAAGGATGAGGAAAAGGGAAGACATTGAACGGTGTTTGCTCTTCTTACACTGCTGATGTGTAGTTGAGGTTGATGGCAGTCCAACGGCCGCCCTCCCGCCGACTCGGCGGGATGAAGGAGTACTCAGGTGGCCCTGTCTGCTGGGAGGAACCACAGTGCCCAGCTGCAGGCGGTGAGAGTTCTGGATGTGGGGAACTGAGTAGTATCCTGATCAAGGGCAGACAGAACCAAGTTAGGACTGTCGAGGAAAGCTCTGCCTTCGTTTTTATTTGTGGAGGGGAAGACCCGGTGCCTGTATAGATGTGAGGAGAAAAGCATCCGGCTGATGAAGTTCTCTGATCCTTGTTGGTGAAGCGAGCAAGGGACTTGGCGATGTTGTTGACTGAGGAGTCTGAGGGCTGGGAAGCCGTTCAGACAGGTTCCATTCTGCTGCTTTTGCAGTCAAGAAATCACTCGGTACTGTCAAGGCGAACAGGAAGTTACCATCTCCTTGTGAACAGGATGGTGGTGTCAGCATTAGAAGCCTTCACCTCTCAACCAATTAGCACCCTCCTCTTCATCTTCTTTTCCTCCGTCCTAAACACAGGCGTGGTGGGTTTAGTTTCTCTGAGCATCCAAACAAGCTTCAGCTCAGAGCTGTATCTAAGTCTCTGAGGGTAAGCTTATAACTTATTCTTCCAATAGCTGCAATAATCAATCACTTTTGTGCCTGATAAATCTGCCATTTTTTTCCTTTTATCATTATTTATCGCACTTTGAGTCTTCAGACCAAACACAAAAATATTCCACTTATGACACAAAACAGGCACCAAGATTCACCATTTTTAAAAACAGAAAACATTCTGCATTTTTACTTAATAAATGACTCAAACTATTGATGTCACTGACAATACAAAGAAACATGTCCCTGTAAAAGGATAAAGGTAGTAATTCATTAAAGTTGGCCACTTTGAATAACATATATATGTATATATATATATATATATATATACATATATATATTCTGGGCTGTTAGTTTAATTTTAACAAGATGTTTAAATAAGCCAGCTTTCAGCTTTGGGGAAACGATGCGATTCACCTCAAGCACAGCAGTACTGCAATAAGGCGCAAAAGGCATTGATTGTTGTGACATTATCACCCTGACGGCGTAATCCTGGGTCACTCACCAACTCTGCATTATCAAGTAGTCTTCACACCTCCGCCTCAAATGGTCCTCGTCTCAGCCTGTCATCATCCTAGCGTCTTCATCCACAGCCTCGGCCTCTCCTCATCCTCAGTCAGTCTGAGCACTCACCACCTGGCCCTGGTGGTGGATTTAAAACACAAACTAATCCGTCAAGCAACGGGTACAAAACTCTCACCTCCCTGTTCTCCTTCACTCACAAAACCTGGCGATCTGAAAGAAAAGGTCCAGAATAAACATCTGGCTCGTAATATGTAGTTCGTTTAAAACTTTGTGTAGGTTTAAAAATGTTTTAACACTCCTTAGTATCAAAGAATACAAAACAAACTGGTAAAACTTTCATTAACACATGGAGAAAACTGAATGATTAGATGTAACTTCAAATAGCTTTTAATGAAGAAATTGAGCTCCTTGGCTGGCTGTCATTACTTTAAAGTAAACTGTAATTTTATCTTTTTCTGACTGCATTGACTTTAATATTGTCTTCACACCTTTTCCCGACCGTCTTCACATCAATGCAAACCGACTGGAGCAGTCCCCGCCCAGCTCAACCGGGCGGAGGTCCAGGTGTGATGGCGTGTGCAGAATCTCGTTACGATGAGGAAACTTTATGAACAAGTGAAAGCAAACACAGACACACCATTGTCAAATCAGTGCAGCAATACAGTAGGTTGCTATTATCTAGGGTAACTAACTCACCCATCAAGAAAACATTGAACATTTAGCAAATGTTTTCCTTAATGTTTATTGAAATTCACTCACACACAGTCAACTGTGATGGACAGTAGATGATTAGAGAGATGCGGGGTAATTTTATTAATGAGGCTGCAGAGAAATCTAAGCTAAGAATAGTTTCAACCTGAGTATGTGTTATGTTCTGGCCATCACATATAAGGGAACAAGAGTGAAAAGGAAATTGCCTTAATATATAGGGTACAACGTTATTCGTCCAGCAGATGGCAGAAGCAGAGGCTCTTGAGACAATATAAGAATCATTATTTCTGGATCTGTAACAGGTTTGGTTGATATTTTAGAATGTAGTCTGTTACAGTTACTGGTTACATCAACTGTAACTACCAATTTTGCTCAAGGCTCAGACTCAGTAACTGAATTCTTTCTATTACATTGAAGAATAATGATACTGTAAAAAAAAAAAATAAAAAAATAATAATAATAATATATATGTGTGTGTATACACACACACACACATATACACATATTTTTATCAACTGAGTAAAAGGAACTCTTAAAATACTATAAGGAAAATTGACCGATTTAGGTGTTACAAATTATGCTCACACTCAAATGTTGATGTAAAAATACAGATCGTTTCATCAGAAAACACAGTGGTACCATTGTGTGCAGGAATTTGTTTGAGCATAAAAGGAAGTTTGCCAAAAACATGGCGTGACTTTACAAACAGCTCACACTGCACATTTCGCTTTATGCTCATAATGTGTACCACTTTCACCAATGGAAAACAAACAGCAAAAGCAGAAATATGTTATAATGATTTATCGCTGTGGGTTTTAAGGTTGGTTACCAACTCCCCAAACTGACGCATATATAATATGCTCTGTACGATGGTAGACAATCATACTCTGCCTTTTGACAATCTTTCGTGTGTTTGAGATGTTTTAATAGTTTGGTAAATACAGGTGTGTTGATATGAAGAGTTAAACTGAAGAAGAAATGTTGTTTGGGGGAAAACAGTAGCTGCTCAAGCTTAATATGTCATTACGCTAAGTACATTGGTTTACAAGAAATCAACACATAAATTGAAAGGATAGACAGAAATTGAGGAGGTGCCCGAGCAAGGTAGGTGAAAATGAAACAAAAACAAAACAAATAAAAGGAAAGATCAGATGCTCTGCCTCAGATCACCTCAGGTGTCCTCAAGACACACATCACTTCTAACCTTTTTCATCTTGTTAACAGGTGAGTCTATCAGTCTACAACACAATATATCAACTGCATTTATAATAAAAACAGCTAAACTACACAATACAATGCTATATCAACTGTATTTTTATGCAAATTTATCAATATTTCATTGTCAGAGTTATAATACTGTGAAGTGTAGAGAATAAAAATAAAGAATTATAAACTGTAACTGAAACCTGTTTAATATATACATGCTATGTGCTGCAGACAACACACACACACACATACACACACTTGTACCCACCAGCATTTATTTAAGTAAACTGATCACATCACTGAATTGCACTCACTAGGGATGTAGAAAATGTGACTCAGAATCCTAATTTTCTCCATTTCTGTTTTGACCAGATTTGACCATTTTTTTCTGCAAAATGGATGAAGCTGACACGGATCCCAGAGTTGAAGAATTGTTTCACGGACTCGCAACTTTATTCGCTGCTCGCAGATTATTGTTGTTTGATAACAAAAAGCATATCCTCAACAAGCTGAAAGGACTCGTTACAGATATCAAATGGAGCCCAACAGATGCTGCTGACTTGTTTGATGCTCTTCTGATTCGATTTCAGTCAATATCAGTGACTGACAGATCAAAACTGTGCTCATGGATGTTGAAAATGTTGCACTGTATAGAGATCAATTATATCACTCCCAGCTGGAAAGGCCAAACAGGGAAGACACTTATCGAGCTGGTCCGAGATGATTATGTAACAGATGAAGAGCTAAAGACATATTTGGCTGATGACAGAGAAAAACAACTGGATGAAATTCTTGAGGAAATCCGTCAACAAAAGTTAAACCAAATTGATGAAAAGCTTTTAGAGGAGGTGAGAGACATTGTATCATCTGTTAATAGAGATCTTCATTCACACAATGATGGATCACAGCTGACTGGTTTGAAGAAAGACTTATTGAGGCTCTGTCAGGCCGCAGAAAAAACTCACTTCAGACCACGACTGACACAGATGGTGAGCTGGTGTCTTATGGCTCTTTCCAGCACAGGGCGGTTGATTCAGGTTGGCACTGGAGAGGGAAAGTCATGTATTGTGGCAATGTTTGCAGCTTATAGAGCTATGAGAGGAGAAAAAGTAGACATTATGTCCAGTTCATCAGTTCTGGCACAAAGAGATTTAAATGTCTGGCAAGAGTTTTATAAAGATTTGGAAATCAAAGTAAACTGCAACACCAACAAACTAGATCATGACTTAAAAAGTTGCTATGAGAATCAAGTTGTTTATGGCACTGTGGAAGATTTTGCTGGACACTGGTTAAGACACCACTTCCATAGGATGGACATATTTGGAGAAAGAAAATTCCAGTGTGCAATTGTGGATGAAGTGGACTCCTTGATGCTGGATAAGGGTCTCCATGTTGTGTATATAAGTAGTGATATGCCTGCTTTGCAACATCTTAATCCACTCTTGGCATTCATATGGGCCACAGTTAATCAGTACAGTAAGATAAGCACAAAGACAACTGTGGGGCGGAAATACCCCTTTCATCAAGTTGTGCTTAAATACATAACCACAGGTAAAGATGCTGACAAGTTCACCATCCTTCAAATGGCTGAGGACACTGGTATACTGGCAAAAGGTTCAGTCAGAGAACTTAGAATGAACTGGAGTCTTTTAGGTGAGAAAACTGCAAATGTTTCTGCTAACCAGCTGGCTGAGTTCTTTAAGACAGTAGAGAGGAGATTCCCATCTTGTCAGTTTGCTCTGCACCATATAAACAATGATGGAGCAATAGAGGAACTGAACAAAGAGCTCCAAAGAGAAAATGGGGAAAGTCAAAGAGTATCACTGCTTTTAATCAATGGAGGCTTCTGTCAGTACATGTACTCTGATGAAGAGAGTGTACGCAAAGCTGCAGAAGCAGAAATAAATCATGCTCTACATTTTACACCATGTGAACTGAGCAAAGATAACAGTAGCTGCTACATCCCAGGTTTCCTCTCAGATCTTGTGAACTCTAAACTAAAGGTATGGATTGAAAATGCATTCAGAGCACAAACCATGACAAAAGATCATGAATATGTCATTGAGAAACATGGAATAGTCCCTGTGGACTACAGCTGCACAGGTGTTGTTGAAAATTTCATGAAATGGACAGATGGACTACAGCAGTTTATTGAAATGAAACATGAGTCCAAGCTGAGTGACATGACAGCCATCACAAACTATATGTCCAATGTTGGCTTGCTTCAGAAGTATGGAGATCAGATCTATGGAATGTCTGGGACTCTTGGCCAACAAGCAGAGACTGAGACCTTGCAGAAAATCTATGGAGGTATCAAGACCTGTCAGATACCTACATTCAAACGCAGAAAGCTGTTTGAGGTTGAAGGAGTGATCGTAGATGATGAAAAAAAATGGATTGAAAAAATCTGCGATGTTGTCACAGCACAAACCAACCCTACTCTATACAGGGAGGGAAGAGCTGTGTTGATCATCTGTGAGACCATTAATCGAGCAAAGGCTCTCCACCAAGCTCTAGGAGATAAGGTCCGCAACAAGAAGCTTTATGTAAACAACAACATGGACAATACTGCAATCTTTACTAAGAAGCTTGAAACAGGGGATGTTATTATAGCAACAAACCTTGCAGGTCGTGGGACAGACCTAAAGGTTTCTGACCAAGTAAACAGAGCTGGTGGTTTGTTTGTTGTGCAGACCTTCTTGCCCAAGAATGCTCGAGTGGAGGCACAGGCATTTGGCCGCACTGCAAGACAAGGATCTCCTGGGTCTGCTCAGCTCATTGTCCGGTTGTATCAAAAAAGCCACAGTAATGAAGTAGCTAAAGATCTGTCTCAGACATTGACACATATTTTGACTGAAAACTCCAGGTCAGGAATAAAGACAGTTAAAGAGGTCAGAGATGACTTAGTGGCTGAAGGACTGGCTACCTACTTGGAGCGTGACATCCCAAACATAAAGAAGAAACAAGAGCTCTTCAGTCAGTATCTGGCCGTACTAGATGAAGTGTATAAAAGGAGTAACAACAAGCCAGCAGATTCAGATTTGTCTGCACTGAATGAATTCTGGGGTATGTGGCTACTCACAAACTTCAATGAGAATGACTCTAACACTGGGCTGGAAAATACACTGAAGAGGGACATGGACAGAGCCAGGCAAAAACTCAGCCACCGAGAGTCACCCTCATCAAATCCGCACCACTACACTGCCTTTGGTAATGAGCTACGTGAAAAGAGAAATCTTAAAGAGAGTATCAAGATGTACAGTAAAGCCATACAGGAGGACCACTGTTGGGCAGCAGTTGCATATTACAACCGAGCTTTTGCATCTTTAACCCTGCAAGACAAACATCAGGATCCAAACTGCATCAATCAAGCTCTGGGAGATTTGCAAAATGCACTCAAGTCTGTTGAGCTATACTGTGAGCAAATTGAGGTCACTCTTAGATACTCCAGACAACAAATCAACAACCCCAACAATGATTCAATCACCAGATTTGACAAACACATCATAGCCAGATACACAGTGTTGGCATTTTTCAAGGCCAACATTAATGAGGCCATAAAGAAGGCAAACAGGGCCAGAGACATGGGTGGTAATGTAAAGGTGGAAGAGAGTCTTGTCTACTTCCTGATTCCACTGGTGTATTTTCTACCCTTGGCAGTCCTTTCAACTGAATCAGTGACTCTAATTCGCTCCAGAGACCCTCTGAAGATCCACCAGCTCATCAGTCATCCCTCCTTCGATATACTCAATGAACTTAGGTGTCTTGAATCTCTGGGCCTGACTCATGTCTATACTTTAGACACACTGTTCTCTCTGGGTGGCTTTTTCTCAAAGATACATAGGACCATTATGTCAAAGTTTGATTAGAAGGCATGTATTCAGGGTGTGAGCAAAACAATCAAGCTAACAGTAGTGCTCTGAGGAAAGTTTTGTCAGCCACAAAGTTTCAAGAACTAAGACACCAAATTGCAGCTTGAAATTGTTAAAGTTAATCTTGTTTGGTTTTGAACTTCCTTCATTGCTGTTCCTCATCCTCTAGAAAACCATGTGATCCTAGCTGAGCTAAAAACATTAAAGACAGAGGAAGAGAAAGTTTAAGATGCAAGTTCCCTGTTCACTGTTACAGGGCAAATAATATGCTTTATTATTATTATTATTATTGTTGTTATTATTATTAGTTGTTAGTTTTAATTTGTTTTGCTTATCAAATAAGGCTTAACATTACGGATGTATATTTTATTGAACTTTTCACATTTTTGCAATGTATACATATATTGTGTCATTTTAAAGGTTTTCTGCTCCCTGATGTTATAATCGTTTCCAGCATTTTGGCTTTGATCTGTACAGGATAGTTAACTTGAATCTTAATTAATTTTTTTTTTTCAATAGACAGTGACAAAGTAATGTTGTGATACTGACAGTAAACTAGTGTTGTATTTTATATTTTATTTTCTGGGACATACACCTAATAACACTGCAAAAAGTACAAAATTATTGTTGATTGACACTATTTCAATTTTTGGAGAACTATGAAATGACATATACTGTAGATTTTATTAAATATTAAAAGAGCATTTGATGTAGAGCATCATGAAACCAAGCTGTGGTGTAACTGGTAGAGATGTGGGCACATACTGAGACCTGTTAATCATACTGTAAACACAAATTCTTATGCTTAACCAGCTGCATATTCAGTGAGAGACTGTTATATTTGAGATTCATTATTGAATAATGTTTGCATAAAATTGAAGGGTTATGGTTATCTTTAGCCTTATATATCTATACATTACATTCACAAACAGTATGAGCAAATAAGGGTAACAAGCAAACTGACTTAAATTGTACAGCTATAGAAAATGTAGCATTATTTGTCCAGCAGAATTTAGAAGCTCTTAAATACTGTCAGTTCAGAGATCTGTGCCATTTAAGTCATGTAATTGTAAATAAAGTGAAAGGAAAACCATGCTGGAACCATCAAAAAATGTACGGGGATTTCCACCAAGAACAAAACAATAAAAAAAGCAATACAGTAGGCTACATTAAGAAATTAGGTGCACCTTAACCTCCACCATCAAGAAAAAACACATTGAACATTTAGGCAAATGTTTTCCTTTAATGCTTTATTGAAATTCACTCCTAAAAACTTGGAATTAGTATTGAGTATAGGTTCATGTCAACTGTGGATGGACAGTAGCTGGACAGTGAGAGATGCTGGGGTAATTTATTGAAATAGAGGCTGCAGAGAAATCTGGGTTTATAGTTAGCTCTAACTCTGAGTATATGTTATGTTCTTACGCATCATATACATATAAGTGAATAAGAGTGAAAAGGAAATTGCCTTTAATATATAGGGTGTTGTAACGTTATTCGTCCAGCAGATGGCAGAAGTAGAGGCTCTTGAGACAAACACATATTTTTTTATCAACTTCGAGTAAAGGAAACCTCTTAAAATACTACATAAGAAAATTGGACTGATTTGTGTTACAAATTATGCTCACACTCAAATGTTTGATGTGTGCACACAGATCATTTCATCAGAAAAAACACAGTGGTACCATTGGTGTGTGCAGGGGAATTCTGTTTGAGCACAAAAAAGGAAGTTTGCCAAAACATGGCGTGACTTTTGCCAAACAGCCTTCACACGGCATTTCTATTTATGCCTATAATGTGTACCACTCTCACTCAATGGAAAACAAACAGCAAAAAGTACAGAAATATAAGTTATAATGATTTAATGCTGTGGGTTTTAAGGCTGGTTACTCAACCCCCAAACTGACGCATATATAATATGCTCTGTATTGATGGTAGATACTATACTCTGCCTTTGGACAATCTTCTGTGTGTTTGAGATGTGTTCTTTTTTTTTTTTTTAACACAGTTTGGTAAATACGGGTGTGTTGATATGAAAAGTTAAACTGAAGAAGAAATGTTGTTTTGGGGAAAACAGTAGCTGCTCAAGCTTAATATGTCATTACGCTAAGTACATTGGTTTACAAGAAATCAACATGTATAGAGATCATTCATATCACCCCAGCCGGGAAAGGCCAACAGGGAAGACATAATTTATCGAGCTGGTCCGAGATGATTAGTGTAACAGATGAAGAGCCAAAGACATACTTGGTCAGATGACAGAGAAAAACAACTGATGAAATTTTGAGGAAATCCGTCAACAAAAGTTAAAACCAAATTGATGAAAAGCTTTAGAGGAGGGGTGAGAGAGCATTAAATATCAGTTAATAGAGATTTCTATCTGCTACAAATGATGGATCACAGCTGACTGGTTTGAAGAAAGACTTCTATTGAGGCTCTGCTTGTGCAGTAGAAAAACTCACTCAGACCACGACTGACACAGATGGTGAGCCAGTGTCTGGCCTTTCCCAGCACAGGCGGGGTTGGATTCAGGTTGGCACTGGAGAGGGAAAGTCATGTATTGTAGCAACAAGCAGCTTAGAGCTATGAGAGGAGAAAAGTAGACATCATGTCCAGCTCCCCAGTTCTTGCAGAGAGAGATTTGGAAGAATGGAGAGACTTTTATAAGGTTTTAAAAATCAGTGCAGACTGCAACACCAACAACAAGACAGTGATTCTAAAAAAGTGCTATCAGCATCAGGTTAGCCGAGGTACTGTGAGTTTGCTGGAGACTGGCTCAAGCAACTACTTCCACAGGATGCACATTGGGGCAAAAGAAAATCCAGTGTGCAATTGTGGATGAAGTGGACTCCTTGATGCTGGATAAGGGTCTCCATGTTGTTCATCTAAGTAGTGATATGCCTGGTTGCAACATCTCAACCCACTCTTGGCATTCATATGGGCCACAGTTAATTGGGGTACAGTGATAAGCACAAATATAATTGTAAATAGAAATACATTTCTGCTAAAGCAGCGAAAAACATAACAAAGAGCAAATATATTGATGGAGTTCACCATCCTCCAAATGGCTGAGGACACTGGTATACTGGCAAAAAGGATCAGTTATTAGGGACATTAGAAGGAACCTATTTTTAACCGAGAAAACTGCAAATGTTTCGCTAACCAGCTGGCTGAGTTCTTAAGACAGTAGAGAGGAGATTCCCCATCTGTCAGTCATGGCTCTGCACCATATAAACAGTGATGGAGCAATAGAGGAACTGAACAAAGAGCTCCAAAGAGAAAATGGGCAAAATCAAAGAGTGTCACTGCTTTTTAATTGATGAGGCTTGTCAGCATATGTACTGATGAAGAGAGTGTGACGCAGGTTGTGAAGCAACAAATCATGCCTACGCTTATACCATGTGAACTGAGCAAAGACACAGTGAAATGATCCCAGCTTCCTCTCAGATCTGGCCAACGAAACTAGCGCGGATGGAAAATGCATTCAGAGCACAAACCATGACAAAAGACTTATATATAATTGAGAAACATGGAATAGTCCCTGTGGACTTCAGCTGTACAGGTGTTGTAGAAAACTTCAAGAATGGCTGATGGACTAAGGCAGCAGTTCCTTGAAACAAAACATGAGTCCAAGTTGAGGATATGACAGCTAACAAGGAAACTATATGTCCAATGTTGGCTTGTTTCCAGAAGTGGACTAGATCTGGAATTCTGGGACCTCTGGCCAACAAGCAGAGACTGAGACTCAGAAAAATATGGAGGTATCAAGACTGTCAGATACTCTACATTCAAACGCAGAAAGCTGTCGAGGTTGAAGGACTTATTGTGTGATGATGAAAAGAATGGCCTGAAAAAATCTGCAATGTTGTCACAGCACAAGCCAACCCTACTCTATACAGGGAGGGAAGAGCTGTGTTGATCAATGTAGACCATTAATCGAGCAAAGGTTCTCCTACCAAGCCTAGGAGATATGGTCCGCAACAAGAAGCTTTATGTAAACAACAACATGGACAATACTGAAATTATTAAGAAGCTTGAAATAGGGATGTTATTATAATAAACCTTGCAGGTCGTGGAACAGACCTGAAAGTTTCTGACCAAGTAAACAGAGCTGAGGTTTGTTTGTTGTGCAGACCTTCCCGCCCAAGAATGCTCTCGTGGTGGAGGCGCAGGCATTGGCCGCACCAGACAAGGATCTCCTAATCTGCTCAGCTCATTGTCTGCTCCAGACACCTGCCAGACCATCAGATGCTGGTTTTGACAAAGAAACTACTGTCTTTATTGGAAAATATAACAGATGCCACCCACTTAATGATGATCTTTCAAGGTTACAACTGAGGTTGCATCAAAAGTCACAGCAATGAAGAAAGCCAAATATCTGTCTGACCGTCACACATTTTGACTGAAAACTCCAGGTCAGGAACAAAGCTAGCTAAAGTGTCAGAGATGACTTAGTGGCTGAGGACCAGCTTTGTTACCTGGAGCATGACAACCCAAAAATAAAAAAGGAAGCAAGAGCTCTTCAGTCATTACCTGGGCCATACTATGATGAAGTGTACAAAGTAACAATACCAACAACAGATTCAGATTTGTCTGCACTGAATGAATTTGGGGTATGTGGCTACTCACAAACTTCAATGAGGAACAAGACTCTATCACAGAGCTGAAACACAAACTGAGTACAGACCTGCACCGAGCCAGGCAAAAAATTAAAACGCAGAGAATCACCTATGGCCAACCCACCACTACACTGCCTTTGTAATGAGCTGCTAAAATGAACAACTTGGTAGAGAGTATCGATGTACAGTAAAGCAGGAGGACCAATTGTTGGGCAGCAGTTGCATATTACAACCGCTTTTGCATCTTTTGAACACTCAAAGACAAGCACCAAGATCCAAACTGCATAAATCAAGCCTGGGAGATTTGCAAATGCAGTCAAGTCTGTTAAACTCTAATGTAGAAATAAATGAGCTTCCACTTTTAAATACTTGATACGCCAACAAATCAAGGATTCTCACAGTGATTCAATCACCAGATTTGATGTAAACACATGATAGTCAGAAACATGCAGTGTTGCTGTTTTAGCGAAACATAAATGAAGCCATAGAGGTGCTGAGAGGTAGAGACTTCGTGAATATGTAAAATGGATGTAAGAAATTAATTTACTCCTGGTTCCATCATCAGTTAATTTTTCCCTACATTGCTTTGATTAAGTCACAAATTGATTTCTCAGCTTTAGAAACAGAGGCCCCTGTGGGATGCCCAGGTCATGCATGGTCCTCCTCTGACGCTTTCATGGAACTTCAGGGCCTTAAACTTTTGGCCAATTCATGTCTATACCCCCAACACCAGGCCGATTGCTGTGTTTGATTTTCAGGAGAATGCGTGAGCAATATTTCCAGCTTTTGAGCTAATGTACAAGCACACATGGTTTTCCCAGTGATTTACTTAGAACTCTATAGAGCAATAATCTACAGTACATACAAATGTACAGCAGGGTGGAGTGGAAGAACCATTATCTTGTGAAATTTATCATAGAGGAGAGTTACCATGCAAAATAAATGTCTTATTTCTAAATTAATCAACATAACTATTTTACAAAAGATTAACATGAAGTGTGACTGTCAGCCTGTGATCACAGTAGAAGTGGAGCCCAGAGAGACTGCTGCCACCAGCGTGGGGCAACTACTGGGCCCCACCTCCTGCACTGAAAAGGGCCTGTCCAGAGAGGCAGTCAAAATCTATGGATCGTTGAGCAAACGTTATAAATGATACTTAAGAGAACATGCTATGGATGCAGTTAAGCAGATTACCATACTTTTAGAATTTGGATTAATTTTGGGTCATGTCTGAACTGAACTGTTCACTGAATAAATCAGCACTGAGGACTATGAATACTACATATTTTTACTTGATGAACTTTATATTTTTGAGTTAATGTTTAAATTACAACTCAAGAATTTTTCTTTTTATTTTAATTTTTCTGTTTCATGTATATTACCCATCTAGTCAAATGTTGTGATATTGTAAAGTCGTCCTGCTCTGTCCACCTTGTATTGCATTCTTCTTCTTTTTTATTTTTGTACATAATGTAGTTTTTATCATGCTAAAATGGTGGCTTTACAAGGCCACTCTTTCTTTTCTCTCCAAATAATATATTAGTCAATTTGATGTGACTTAATTATACAGATACTAGTGATGTTAAGACGAAATATATACCTGCAAACACAAAATATATGTTGGCTGACATGAATATGAACAATGAAATTGTAAATAAAATCTTTGAGATCTAATAAATCATATACTTTATATTTGATTATATTTAAAAGATATTTAGCTCTGTATAAAATAATAAAAACTTCTAAATCTACCATTTCCATTATTTTAATGCACATTACTACAGTATATAATTACGCATAATCATCAAATTACAAGACAGACAACTCTCAATGACTATAACATTGTTAGGTAATATACAGCCTTAGAGCAATGAAAAAATATATGTGTTCACACAAACAAACCTTAAATAGTATTCATGCTGAAAAGGGCCAGAATATAATCACTTTATTACTGCCCCTGTGTGGTATAATATGGTACTGACGTTTGGGCTGCATTGAGGCTGGAACTAAATATTTGTAATTTTGTCATGATAAGCTATCATATACTTGTAATATTTGCACATTTGGATGGTGTAGGTAAAAAAATTAAAAATTAGTTGGTAACTCTCAGTTCTGCATTTATATTTTTAAAGAGAATTTGAGAATTTTAAGCTCATTAATAAAAGTTAGGGAGGAACGGACTGAGAATGCTACAACCCGTTATTGGCCACAATGTACTAAAATTTGATTCATTTATGAGTCTGGGTTAATGAGTCTTGCATGCAAGATGCTGTACAAAATAAAACTAGATGTTGTGGACTTTTTGAATTATGTTGAACTATTGTCTTCATTCTAATCAGAAGATAATTAGCTACTTAGCAATGCATAATTAGCTCCTTGCCATTAGCTAAGTATACCAAAGTTAAGTACAAGCTAGCTCTATTCTGTTCTGTAGAAACAAATGAGCATACTCTCTTTCACGGGATGTCTTCACAAATTACAATTTTAATGGCATAATGTTGAAAAAACAAGCTACAAGGAGTAAATGTTTAAATAAAAGAAGCAGCTTTACTCCATGGGGCACAGGGTGTTTCCCAGTTCAGTTAAATCCAAGATGGTGTATACTTTTCTTCATATATGACTGGAAGGTTCACAGTATTGCACCTAGTGCTGCTGCTGCTTGTATTATAGGTTATATTACAACCATTTATCAGTGCAAATGGATTTTGTTCCCTATTTGACAACATTGATTCAGTATTTTCTTTTCCTTTTTAAATAAATACAGTGTGTAAATGTGATATTTACTAACAACAAAGTAAACAACCAAAAAGAAATGCTGCAACAGTAAATTGTATACAACATACACAACGCTTTCTCCTTACATCAACCCCTTGAAAATGCAAAACAGGAGACTTGATATTTCTTAAGCTTTTATTACACATTTAAGCTTTTACTTTTTAGGATGTTCACGTGTTACACAGAGAAATTAGCCACACAAGTAAAATTGATTGTATTCTCTTTACCTTTAATCTTTTTTTATTGTTAATTATATTATTCTCCCTTATCAGCGCTAATGCTAAAAAAGTTACACAAGAACTATCACACAGTTAACTACCAGAGTACATCGGACGTAAACTAACACATCACAGAGATAAAACAAAAAAAAATTAAATTCTAAAACAGAGGGTGAAAATATGATAGAAGTAAAAGTAAGAGACAACAAAGACAAAACGGACAAGATTTACATAATCACACAGTAGCCCTGCCTATCTCTCCACAAAGAAGTACCGCCTCTTTTTCCTTATTTTGGCAATTTTATTTTCAGGCTCACTCAATATCCCTTATTTGGTAGAGGTTCCTATGCCCTATTGTATGAGTTTTAATTTCAGTCTGGGAGGCCAAACATTTTATACCCCTACACTCAGGCCTCTGGAACAGCAATAAAATATGGCATCATCCTTGTTGATATCAATAGCACAAATCATTTTAATGTAATGGTTTGTGTTTCATTTCATTAAATGCAACAACTGTTAAGAGTTGCAAAGGCTGCTTATACGATGAGCCAGAGGCGGTAACTGAAAACATCTCTACCATCATTAATATTCCCCAGGTACCGCTGTTCAAAACTCAAATCTGAGGCCTCTAATGACGCTCTTATTTGTCATCAAAACCATCAGCCCATCTCTACTTTATCAAACAGGTCTGGGAAAGGAGCACTAAACAGTATTTTAAAGACACAGGCAGCCTCCAAATGACTCATATAAAAATGATACTGCTTTATTAAAGAAAATAAATATCAGAAATGTGTGTACAAGAGGTGATACGGTAAAAATGTACATGCGCCCAAGGATATTGGACGGTCCAAATATGGTCCTTTAAAGTACAGTCAGTCCAGTGGCTACACTTGACAGGGCAGCAGAAGCTTTGTGTTGATCTGTCATCAACAATTTAGGAGGAATTAGGTCTGAAGATAGACAATTCATAATCTGCTATAAGGCTTAAATTTAGCCCACAGCATTTCTGATAGCAGAATTTAGACAAAACATTGCTAGTATTTTGGGCTCTTTAGTTTTGGCAGTAAGATTGCTTATTGGCTGGAATTCCAGATTGGTTGTCTTTTCTGGCTGATTTTTACTCTCAAAATAGAAAAGGCTAAATCTTTGCTGCCCCATAATTGAGTCTGTACCAAAAAGATGCAACCATTTCTAAATTTTTTTAGTGTTGTGGCAGTGATGGGGCTATCTCATTGTCATGGAATAGTCATGTGGGGTTTTGTTGGTCTCAAACTGGATAATACTAAAACTTTCTATAGACCTGACCTTTTCCCCGCTCTTTGTTGCTTTTAATTGTGCGCAGGACACACACACTTCCATACACCCTACACCACTTTCAAAACACATACATACACACACATATAGAGCAACAATCACTTGCAGACACAATTTTTGCATCATTGTCGAATAAAGCCGCTTGTTGCCGGAGAGGAGCGGTGTTCATTTTACCTCACATCGCACATGAACTCAAGCAGGCTAGCTGGGTTTGTTAGGAGGCATCTGCACGGGCAAGGCTAAAAATTACAACCCAGATGATGAACACAGTGATCCTTCTGGCCACGCCTAACACTGAAAATGCAACATCCAGCCAGTACACGAAAGTGATGTAACGCCTCCCGGTAAGCAGGTATACAAGTTGGATATTCTGACATGCAGTGCAAGACTGCCAGCAATGTTGGAAGCACTATTTAGTGTGCGATCAGTCTTAATGATAGGTGCCAGCTAGCCAAAGCTCACAAACACCCCTCAGTTTCACCCATGCTACTCAAGCAACCATCATGTTCATGCAGTAAACACCCAAGCAAACAACAGCTGCTACCGCACACACGAAGGCAAACATACACACACAACTCTCAAGTCCACGTAAATCATTAGCAGAATATAAAAGAAAATATTATCAAGACATTCATGGGCTGATACCACGATGCAACTCCAAACAGTCCAGAAAAAGCAAAATAGTAAAGCCTCAACACCTCCTCAAATCCAATGGAAAGCAAAAATAGCCACTTATAGATGGTAAGGAAGACATAAACAACCTGGCAACATCAAGAGTAATAAATATATACTGGCCTCGCATTGGCCGTTACCACATGACAGGTCAACTAATCAGTAGCTTCAGCCCTTGCTGAGGCAGGTTACAAATAAGAAAATAAAATTAGATTAAAGAAATAAAATAACAATAAAAACTAGCTTAAAAAGTAGTAGACACATTGTTATAAGACCGCTATATGTTTTTTTTTATCTGCGTCATTTTAAACCCATTGCGAATAAAGAGAAAAGTGTTAACTGTTTTTTTCTATAACATTATCATCATCATTATCTTCAGCATCCTCAACAACATAATCACTGTACCAACAACAATACCATTTTCAGAATTACACATTGGTTAAATATAAAGGATGCAGTCTCTATAGGCCACACTTATCTAAATTAAAGGGCTCTATTGGCTGACAGGGGCTCCAATAGAGGGAGGGAGAGAGGACTGGTTGCCATTTCTTTCCCCACCTCCCCTGCTTTTTATTAATCTCTTCTAGCCTATAGTTCTTAAATTCATAACAGAACAGCCCAATCCACTTTGTTTTCAGCTGGAGGGGGGATGTGAGGAGAAGGATTGGACTTGAATGTGGTGCAAAATGTGGAGGATAGGTTTCTGTCTTCCTCTGAAATCCCTGCATTTCTCTTTCTCCCTCCCTCTCCCTGGTCTCTATTCTGCCTGTGGGGGGAATGATGGGAGTCGATTAGTGACAAATAAGTAACCCATTCGTCCTGCATTATTTTCATGCTTCATCCTTCCCTTCCTTTTGCCTTCGCCCCTCTCCTCTTTCTTGTTCTTATTCACGCTCCATCTCTCTCTCTCGCTTTCTCTCTCCCTCTTGAACTCTTTTTCTTCAGCAAGACACCTCCATCGTTTGGGACGGGCTAGGCGGCATCTGGCCGCCCTGCGAGCCCTGGGACAGGGTGCGAGAGCGAGAGCGGGACCCATCCATATAGAGGAGGAGAGGGAGGTGGTGCGGGAGCGGGACAGGCGAGTCATGCAAGACGAGGCCACTGTGGAGAGACAGACAGAAAGAAATGGACAGTAAGATTAGACTCTCAAATTAAAAACTGTGTGAAACAGCTGAAGGATAAGACTGGTATTATTATTGTATTTTACTTGCAGTCAATAAATCCTAACAAAATACTAAAACCAGTCTTTAAAATTGAGTCACATTTCTTTGGAACTATTTTCTGCTATGGATAAATACATATACAGTGAGTATTTTTGGCAGCAGGCTGGTTTATGTGGGACTGACTGAAAATAAACCACAGCATCCAACAAAAATTGCAGTATGTATGCAACAAAATCCAATAAATCATTACACTGTACATGTAATCTGTTCATAAATATCTTTGTACAGAAGTGAACTTACTGTAGCCCATGCCCTGGATGAAATACTTGAAAGCCTCAGTCAGTTTAGCAGGCTGCAAACACAAAGAGAGAGTCTTTCACATTATGTCAGTGGAACCACCAATTATTACCGGAACTAGGTAATAGTGCAGTTTGGCGACCCCATGTGGCAGGCAAGGGTAATGCACATTTTAAGACCAGTTTCCTCTTTTGTGGTTTTTGGGGATGTGGCGCTGGAAATATCAGCTTCACAGCAGGTTAAGATGTCAGATCATGTTTTGTATTTCTTTCCTATGTTTTAATGCATCAATCTGCATGCATCAAGAAGATTTCCTGCATTAATTTAGGCAAACGGGGTGCATACGTTTGGGAGATGGGATATTTCTCTCTGTTGTAGCCCAACGTTGTGATTGTTCAGTGAAGAGGTATGTTGTAACGCAACATATAGAGCTGTTGACAACGAACATGATCTGCCGTCCCAATAATCCTGCTTGTTGCAGCACTGATTTGAGCGTCAGGAAGTGGCTGTCAGTGTGTTGTTACCTGAGTCAGCTGTGGGAGACCACCAGCATCAGCCATCTGTGGAGGGAAAGAAGACATGAGTTAATAACAAAATAAAATATAAGAGCAGAGAGAGAAAGAGACTAAACAGACACTAAATAAAAAGACATAGGGGTTAGTTACCTTAAGGAATGAGGTTGTTGTTGGGTCCAGTTTGCTGTTGCACTCCACCTAGTGGTCACAGAAGGAAAAACAATAAATCTCTGACACTATCAAACAACTTTTAATGTTGTAGTGTTGATATGAATCCTAAAACATAAGATCACTTGAATCTTAAAAAATTTGAGATAATTATGAGATATTTTAGACTGAAGAAAGCAGCTGAAACGTACGGCAGCGTCCTCATATGGAGCCTGATCACCCACCACCAACATTACTGGACACCTGAGGTTGACGGAAGTAGAGATTAGAAGAGAAAAACGGTGGCATGTAGAGATTTTAGAATGTAATTTTTCTTTTAACCAACAGATAAAATGATGTATAAAGGTTAAAGTTCAGAGGGTATTTACTTGAAGGTGCAGTTGCGATCAATGTTCAAGTCTCTGCGACTGGATAGGAATGAAAGGAGAGGATTATGTTAGTTGTTGTTTAATATGTGGTACATTTGTGTTTATGCAATAACGTGAGTGTGTTCACCTGTTGTAAGTCTTCCAGAGGAGCTCTATGTTGACCAGATTAGAAGCTTTGGAGATACGCTCTCTGTGAGACTGCACTAGATCTGTGTTTGATGACAGTTCCTCCTACACGATGAGAGAGAAAACAACAAAGAGTATATTCTAATTTTAGACATGTCAAGATACAAAACACAATTTGCATATACACTTTTAATGCACATTATTGGGATGTTGTCCTCGTACCTGACTGAAAAGGTGGGACAGGATCTGCTCTGTGAGGGAGGATGTCACAGAGCTGAGCTAGAGAGCCAGAGGAAGAGAGAGAAATCAATAGTATTGATCATATATTTAATAACTTAAACAACGACATAATCAATGCTGCTCTGGGACAGCCACATAACTTCATATCCACAGCTAAACTTAAATTGATGGAGAACTCACATTAGGGCTAATTCGATTAAAATGCCATGATTCTGTGTCAGACAATGTAATCCTGAATGAAAGAAAGGAGGAAAGGAGGAAAGAAAGAAAACAGACATACCTTCTGAGCAGCCCAGTCTATCCATCCACGGGCGTTAGTGTCAATGTTGATCAGAACCAGACCCTCCACTGAATCTGGGTTCGCGAGCTGAAGGGAGGAAGGAAGAAATAAACAGATAAATGGAGAGATGACGATTGTGTTGCTACAACTGCTACAGCAACAATAAAAAAAGACACTCACTGTGAACTTGGAGAGGATGTACGCTCCTGCTCCCACACCCACTCCGATTACAGTACGGAAGCTGACAGAAGAGGACACCAAGTTAACAACACTCATATACCAGGGCCATGTTTTTATTTTTTTATTTACAGAAGATGTAGTTTTAGTTATTGCTCTTTCTTTAAGGCAGACATATTATCATATATGAGTTTTTCATCTCTGAATGATTGGTGTATTGGTCTTAAACAGCATTTCAGCAAAAACTAAATTCTACAAATCTACATTCATCAGTTTAGAAGATCAGGTCTGAAACTATGGTGCAGGGCTCGGTTTCTGATTACAACTCTGATTCTCTGTCTCTGGGTGGTGTCTTCACTTTATAACCACTACCAATGATGCTCATGGGTATTGTGGCATTTAGGTGCTCACCATTCAATTGATGATAGTTGTGCAGTGTCCTTGTATCCTTCTAAAGACCTGAATTCCAGCAGCAGCGCAACAACTGTGTGTCTGTGTGCGCCAAATGAAATTCTGCTTGTGTTCACGTCTAAATAAATACGTTAACTCACTTGAAAAACTGCAGGACAGCAGGGATCATCTCTGCTATGGTCTCCATGGAGGGATACTGGTAACTACAACAGCAAACGCAAATGATCTCAGTCTATTGAAGGATCATTATATGACAACAAGAACACACGTGTCAACATTCAAGGTTCTGTTGGCAGTGCAAGAATTAAGATTAACATCTTGGGTGGAGGAGGTTTTTTCTGACCCTGAGATCTCACCTAACTATTAGTACTGGACAAAGATTTTCAGGTGACTTATTTCATTCTTAGCACATACAGAAGCTGACACATTCATCCACAAGGATTTGAAATGGGATCAAAAACAGAATGAGCTTGAATTTCTAGAATTACCATGAGGACTTAAGTGTCACTGTTGAGATGTCGTGACAATACATGAAACGAATTTCTCACGAGCCCCTAAAATAATCATGCAGGGTGGAGAAGTGACGGAGCGCAGGGGGAAGAAATACAAAGTGCAGACAGAGAGAGAAAAGGACGGATTTTCTTTAAACCCCTGACAAGAGCGTATTAGGGACCAGAGGAGGGAGATGTGAGAGATGGGAATTTTAAGTATTTTTGGAAGAGATTAGGTGTAAGCCTGGCACAGAAGATTGTTTCCATTTCTGAGAAGATTACGTTTCAAAAGAAAGGTTACAGCAGGACACCGAGGGAGTTATAGTATGTCAGTACACATACACACACAGTAAATCTCGTACCCTGTCGGGTAGGCGGCGGCCCCCTCCTCTTGTCCCGGAGCATCGATATGAATCAGGGTGAAATTCTTGACAATCTCCTGCATCTCCTCAAACTTAAACAGAGGGGAGAAGCAGCTCTTACCTAACAGAAAGAAAGAGGAAGCAAATAATACGGGAGGTCAAGAAAAAGTCAAGAAACAAGTGAAAGACTAGGAACAGGCACAGAGTTGAGAAAACAAAAGCGCTACTCACTGTCCAGACCCACATCGTGGACGGTGAGGATAGCGGGCCTGCGGGTGGTTCGTGTACCGTGGAGGGTCACATGCAGGACACCATGAGGGGTCTCAACATTGTGCTCCTATGGAGAGCAAGAAAGACAGGTTTAAGCCTCATACTGACATTCTGGGCTGGACGTCGCTGATTCCTTGTACCAGTATCAAGTGAAAAAAAATCCCCAAATTTTCTCTCTCTCTCTCTTTCTTTTGTTTTTACTTTTATTTTGAAACAGCCTTTAGACCAGCAGCCTCTTCATGCAGGGGGATGCTGACTGCCATTCCATCATATCCTTTAAATAATGCCTGATATCTGGCTTTTATTGAAATTTTTATTGAGGCTTGATTTTGTATTTAGTTTTCCTGTCATGCAGTCACTGTGGAAACAGTCTTACCTGTCCTTGGTCCAGGAGTATCCTAGCCGCCAGTTCAGCATCCTGTGAAAAATTGAAGTCTGATTAGAACGAGTGGACACGCTTGAGTGTTTACTTCTGGTTTATTCATTGGCAGCAGATGGTAACTTCATGGTAGCAATGATCATGGCTGGGTGTATGTGGTTTTAGAGGAGAATATATTCATTTCCAAAAACACAAAATCACAACCAAATCCACACAGGATTCATGATGTAAAGGTTTTTAAGACCTCTGAAATCTAAAAAACATTGTTTTTATTTTTGGGATTTGAAACACTGTAGTTTTGTTTTATATTGCTTTACAATGAATCTGAAGTGGGAAACATTTTTCGCTTGCACAAAAATAGCATGTACAAGAGCAAATTCTCAGAGCCTTGCTTCCTAATTAACACCCACACAGACAGGATGGGCGGCATTTACAGTCCTGATAAAGCAGCAGAGAACCTCCTCAGAGGAGCAGGTGGTTATTGGATGCCAGTGATTACATGGAGGAAGTCTGTCAGTGGGAGGTTTTAAATGGGGCTGTTCATTTGCAACCTTGGATCCATTTACCCCGCTAATGAATTACTAGCATCACAAGCTCTTAGAAAATTAGCAGTTTGGGAAGTTGAAGTGGAGATGCCTGTCATCACTGAGGAGTAAATGGAGAGTCCTGGAGGTTTGGCGATTGGGGAGAGAGCCCATGGTTGGATTATAAAGGTCACTAGTTCAATCCATTGAAATCACATTAAAACTCGATCATAGAGCCGAGCATGCGTTCACTGGCTCGGGGTGGATGGTAATGAATGTGGGTGGAGGCAGCAGGTCCCAGTGAACAACAGAGGTTCAGATACAACCTAGTACCTCCCAGTCTTCATTACATTTCCGACTCAGATTTTTCTTATTGTCAACAAATCCTCAGAAAAATTCTAAACAATGATCTTACTAACTACTACAGCCTGATAGAATGTATTCATACTTCAGTTGCACTGCATGACAAGCTTCTTCACTACCCTGTAGTTTATTTTGAGACAATCCCACATACGCCATCTTCCTGCTGTAAATCCTCACCAGAAAACCAAATGTGTATTCATCCACCACTGACAATAGTCCCCTACAAATGCACTGTTTTCTCCTGTTTGAGTAACACAGTGCCCAGCTGTTTATGGAAATTACTGAGGCCTTTTAAAATAGGAAACTATATATTTGTGAACTGTTTTTAAAGATTTACATCTTTACATTACATTTTTTAAAATCTTTTTGTGGGATTTGTTGAGTTGTTGTTAGGTAGACACATTTAATTCTATGTTTTTCTCCCCTTGGAAATAGTTGTTTTTGTATTAGAGCTGTATTTCCCTCTTATCCCACCAGGTGTCAGCAGTGAGAAACAAACTCCTCTACTCTGCTGCGCTGATGTTGCTGTGCAGATGCAGCGCTGCAGAGCAGAGGGCTACTCTGCTCCCTCAGGCTTTGACGTCAACCCGGCAGATCTGGAGCGGCGTTGCAGCTGTGCACTGGTATACACACACACACACACTATAGAGACACAAATTCACACACACACAGTCATGCACACGTGTTTGAAACACATGGTGTCATATGTAGGCTTTGCTCAGACTCAAAAGTGTGCACACTCGCATTCATGTGCATATGCACTGCAAGGACACAAAATCTAACACACTCACACATACACAAGCTAGCCCTTGTTCTTCTGTCTCCTGTGACACAGACACAGTAACGCACATCCGGCCATTTATCTGTGGTTTCAGATCATGTATGTTACACAATGACAACCAGGCAATTAATGTTCTTATGTGTACTCAATGTCTGTTTTTTTAAATTTTATTTCATTAAAGTCAGCTTATATGTGTGTATCTGCACACAGCAAGCATGGAAATTAATGTGTGCACGAGATGTGTGTACATTTTTCTGTAGGCTGAATATGTGTGTGTGTGTGTGTGTGTGTGTGTGTGTGTGTGTGTGTGTGTGTGCAGCACCATCTCTGACCTTAGGCGGTGTCAGCCTGACCCGTGAGTAAAGGCTTCTCCTCTGTGATGGCGATCTCCTGCATTTCTGTTGTCATGGTGTCACCTCCTGTACAGGTGAAAGAAACCAGAACATTAAAATCTGTTGACTGCAGCTTCTGCGGTTGTTCCTCTCTCTGTACCGTGATGATGCATACATCTTGTTTTTTGTTTTTTTTCTACCGTCATCCTGGCACTGTGATGTGGAAACAGATGTGCCACACACACATAAACAGCAGCTCAAACACGTGGACGTATGCGCATACACACCAAGTGATTAAATACTGTGTGTAGCCGTTTCCCTCTGGGACTTTGTTTGGGCTGTGGGACCTTATGAAAGTTAATTAGTGATTAGTGCCAGCAGAGAAGAGCAGAAAAGGACTGTGGGGCCAGAGAAAGAAAGCAGTAGAAGAGAACAGAGGAGGTGTGGATTAGTGGACACATTTTTATTTGACATATTGTTAAAAGCACACAACAAAAGTGTGTTTTCAGAATATGTTCTGAATTATTAATAAAATAGAACATTGAACAGTGAGACAAAAAAAGAAAGATTAAAAGGAATGGGTATAGACAAGTGTGAAAGCACAAGCCTGAGAAAAGAGGTGTAAAAGCATAAAAAGATGAAGGTGGGTGAAACATTGTGAGACAGGTATAGACAGCGAGAAATGACAGTCTCGTCACCTGAGGAGAGGACTGTCTGTGACTGAAGTGGTGGAGAATTGGTTGATAAGGAAAAAAGACTTTGTATTGCCTTTTTTTTATCTGGAAACCTTTAGCCGAGCATGCTACTTATTTTCAGACGCCTCCGCACCTTTACAGCCACAGTGCGTGTGTTAACTGTGAGTCCACTGAAGTTAAATGCTGCGCCCGAGGGCATCACAAAGGTGCTTGTTCAGAGAGGAGGAGGTTGGTTAATTTCATTTTCCCACAGTGATCTCTTCACACAGCTCTGGTGAACAATCAACCTGAGGGCTTCACAGTTACAATGGTAGACATGCCAGTCTTTACATGTCAAAGTGCTGCTCCACCTGTTTGCTTCCTAATAATATCCTGCAGAATTAATATGGTTGCCAATGAATTAAGGTGACTTCACACCAACTTTAGCCTTGCACTCATTCAATTCTGCAGAACCGGATAACGCCTGCTTTTATTCCACACATTTCCTTGTCAAGATCTGGCAGGTGTTTTGCGCTAGTTGCAGCTAATGTAGCCTCAAGCCACTAGCAGGCTACAGACATCTAGTGAGCTTAACCTCTCTTAAACTTGTAGTCTTCAGCCCCAGCTGCGGTGTAGATGCTTGTGACTGATCAGGTTAGGTTTCACTCCCTGTGGAGCTACAAAAGGGTTGAAGAGGGAGTGAAGAGCCCATAGCTTAGACATAGACATTATGTGGGAAAACAGTGTGATTCAAATAAAAGATTAATAAACTCAGACCAACTGCTGCAGTTAGTTTGAGAAATTCAGGCACTTTTGTGTCACTGCTTGCAGGAAAAACAGAACCACATCCTACTTCCTACTTTCCTCGTTGCGCTGTAATAATAGGACTGTTTAATCACAGTGCAACCTGGATTACAACAGCAAACCAATGGAAGATGGAACACATGGTCAAAATAGAAACTGAAATAGGCTGTGTTTGCAAATATCTGCACATATCCACAACAACAACAACAAAAAAGAGCAGCTTTATATCACTATTTTCATCCTTCCTACTGTTTTGCGTGCAGCCCTCTTCCACTGTCTGTTGTTATTTGTTTTCTAAAACTTGCATTTGTATCTTACATCACTCTTATTTTGTATTTGGGTCATGTTTTCATTGTCTGTTCATGTAAGCTACGCACAAAAAGGAAACATCAGATTTGACTCTGCATCAGTAACAAATCCAATCAAAGTGTCTTGAGGCTAAAAGGGAGAACTGAAAGTAAGTGAGCAAGCACAGGTTGTTATTGTATCTGAGAGCATTATGCTCCGTCTGACATTTAAACCTGAGTGATGGGACCCTCTGACATCAGGTGTGTGTGTGTGTGTGTGTGTGTGTGTGTGTGTGTGTGTGTGTGTGTGTGTGTGTGTGTGTGAGCGCGTACATGCCCGTGCAGAATTCGTGCTCTCATAAACCGATGACTGTATCCTATTTGCAGATTGGGCATCACATCAGAGGTGGAGCGAGGCGGGTTAGTGTGTTGGTCAGTGGTGTGTGTGTGTGTGTGTGCGTGTGTGTGCACTCATCAGAAAATGAACTGCTGCCCTGGGGGGCCTCTGTCTCTCTGGGTCTCAAACGGAAATGATTAGTCACCAAAGCCATCCCCACCCCCACCAATACACACACACACACACACACTCGTTGCTTTCATTGTTCACCATCCATCTCTCCTGGCCTCCCTCTACATACATCTATTTATTAGTCTTGCACATATTATATTTTGCAGTGCCTCTTTCCCTCATCCATCTCCATGAAAGAATCTTTTTTTTTTTTTAAACTCTGCCTGCGTCTCTCTCTTCCTTTATTTCACTCAATGTCAAATTCAAACTACAGAGTGGTCAGTGCACAGAAAACCTCCAGTAACAGTGATTTATTCTCCATGGTGCAGAAAGCTGCAGCCTCTGTAACTCAGATTTTTAGTTAGTCTTCTTCTGGGTTTACTTTTTTAGAGAAAATGTTGTGTTATCAGGAATTTTTCCCATGAGCACAGAGTTGAGACATGGTAATTCTGGTTAAACAAAACAAAACAAACATGAAGCTAATGGTCTACTGGTGGAAATCCTACAGCCAGACTGCAGACTGTAATCAGGATCTTGATGTCTGTGGCCAACAGATATCAGTCCACCAAATTCCATGCAATTCCATTTTAGTACTGCAGCTACCTATTATTTTCATTATTAATGAATCAGTTAATGGAGCCTGGCTGTAGTTCAGGTCAGGTCAAGTCTTTCCTTGGTCACATATCGCATGTACCATCCAACTATATATGTCCACTTACCATATGTGACGCTGTGTGGTCCATATCCATTTTTAGTGCTCATTCTATCTGCATATACCAACCTCTGCTTCCCCACTGCAACACCAAAGACACTGAACTCCATCCACTCCAACTCCCATCATTTAAGTCACTTTTTAAGCCTAAAGTTCAGTGGCTACAACTTCTCAAATGTCAATATTTGCTGTGAGTCTTAGTAAGCAAAGAGTTAGTTGATTAAGCGAGAAAATAATCATTAGGAATATATTAACCTCTGAAATGCTTCAGAATCTTTACAATAGTGACAATCCCAGCAACAAATGCAGATAAAAATTAGACAAATACTAAAACTATAACTACCCGTAACCCCAGTACCCTCTGCAACCTTATGGAGCCCGTTTCTGGACTTTGGTGGCTCTGCTGCAGTCAACATGTCCTCAGCATCCAGCACATTCACATATGCACTGACGCAAATGCAAGCCTTCGCACTACATACCTGCGCATGCACGTACGACCGTATGCATATTCACTTCAGTGAGCAGTATTAAAACCTCTGTGACTGAACTGAATGACAGAGGAGGAAGGGTGTTTGTGGGTCACGTGTGAATAAGTTGAAATCAATCTACATTCAAGTGGCTCTTTTAAGCACACTACAGTAGGTGTGAAAGTACTATGCAGTTATGTTTAGGAGGTTTGCAAATGGAGCTGTTGAAACAAGCTTATAATAGTAGTAATATTAGGAACCTAAGCTCACAAGATACTCCACACATGATAGATTAAAGGTACTATTTGAAAGCTCACAATTATCTAGATTGAGTAAAGTTTGGAAGTAGTGGACATGAAACTCTTGGCTAGACAGTGAAATGGTTTCTGAAAGATTTAACACCAAACAAGAAAGAGCATGACTTCAGTATGCGATTCAAATCAACAGCACACTTATATCATCCCTAACAATCTGATACTTCTTTTCTTTTCCCACCTTGACACCGAGGCCGGCATCCAAGTTCAGGAGCAGCAACAGCACATCTAGAGCCAGTAGGACAGCTGATTGTTGACATGTAGCCCCCGATTGACGGTCAGTCTCTCTCTAATACTGTAGATGCTTTGCCATAGCTCCTCCCCCCACTATTTTTATAGATCTGGGGTGTCCTAGTATGACTGCAGAGTAAATATGTTTACATGCTCCTCTCTGTGTAACAGGTCCCTGGTGTTACTCCATTTGGGTGTTGGGAGGAGTTCAACAGGATTTCTTTTAATGACCAGACTCTGAACTTTAATGAGAAAACACACAATGACAAATAGCTTAATAAAAATACACTGTAAGTCCATATTAATATATGAAAAAACTACATATTGATGATTCACTTTGTCTATTTCTTTCCCAATTAACCAATTAATTGTTTAAAATGTCAGAGAAATATGAAAAATACCAATCACAATGTGCCTTTGTTTTTGTCAAAGTAGTCTTTTCTACATCAGGAATAAACAATGCATAAATACATAATTTATTCAGTTTAGTGTAGAAATGAACACCACTTAGACTGAATATTGATGAAATATCACAAAGTGGTCAATGATATGAGCAGTGATAATATCTGCTGCCAAAGCCTGCACCAGACGAGGTGGTAGAAAAAGGAAGTCACATGACCACATTGTGCATTAAGCAGCATTGATACGCGTCTCACGGAACTCACCCATTATACTTAATCTGTCTTAACGTACACTCTCTCTCCTCCACATACAGTTTCCTGACAACTGTACCAGTTTAATCGGCCTAACTCCCTCCATCACCCATCTTTCTTTATCTCTGCCTCTCTCTGAGTCAGTGTGTGTTTTAGAGCGTGTAATAACTGTTAAACTGCACAGGAGGCACCGTCTGTCACCATGGAAAGAGAAACAGAGAGATGGAGAGAAAAAGACAGATTTGCATGAAGAGCAAGGAGGGAGGGAGACTGAGACCCAGGGAAGAGAACGCACTGCTAGCTGTGAAAAGGAGAAAAAATAAAAAGAAGAAGGCCTTGCTTCTCATTTGCCTCTACTCTACTTCCACATCTCAGCTGTCAGACAACAGTTGTTCTGTTCATCTGTTGCACCAAACAGGTTCCATGTCTCAGATATCAGGCCGCATCGCAGAATTGCTCCAGCTAAATTAACCCAAGCTTGTTCTATGTGGATTCATATTCATGCAGAGCGATGGCATTTCTTTGGTCGGCTGTTAGCAGAACGTCTCATTCCAACATGTCGCAATCTGTTTTCGTCAATCCTTCCCGTCACCCCCACCCCTCATCCCCCATCCCACTTTCTCCTCCTCCTGCTCCGTCACTCTGACTCCATCTCTTTATCCTTTGATGCAATGTCACCACGCAGTGACTCTGGATTCAGGCTGCCGACAGCCACCACGCTGAACCCTCCAGAAGCTGATTTGATTTGTGTGACACTGCGCAACCCGCAGGTCCGGCAATATTTCACTGAAAAGCCGGGGTTTGATTGGCTGCTGCCGGATGATCCTGCTCAAATGTGACTCAGGCGGATGTTTTAGTGTTGATCAACGTGGAACACTGTGGTTGTGGTCATCTTGTGAAGGTGAATTTTGAAAGTGAGAGTGAGTGAGTTACTGTACACGAACAGAATAATAAAGCCAAACTTGTTCACTGAAGAAGCAGATACCAGTTTCTAATAAGGTATATTTAATGAAGGGCTTAGAAATGATAACTAATGATTCTGATGGTCACTAAATTATCTGTTAATGCTTAGACTATTAACAAGGTTATCTTAGTATAACATGAAAACCGCTTATATATCATCCCTTCTGGCCATTTCATGCCAAAAACTACACGATACAAAAAGCAAGTGACTCTTTAATATACAGTTTTTACGGTATTAGTCATAATGCTAACCAAAAAAAATTAAAAGTAAGAATCTCTCCTCTTCAAAGACTTTTTCAAGTATTGCATGTATTCATGAGTACTGCTTCCAGGAAATAACCACAGCCTCAACTCGTCTAAATCTGACACTGACTGTAACTCTGGCCTTCTCCCACCTACTCTGCTTTTATTTATTACCAGACTAACTGGCAGAGGTCCAAATGGAAACACTGCAACCTTAAATAGTGTTACAAACTCACTCGAACGCTGCGTGACAAAGTTCATGTTGCTTTGAGCAACACCCGTGGTGCCTCTCACACTCCTGGCTTCCTTTACCTATAAGGTCCCTGAGATCATTCAGTGCTGCAAACAAGTATACTTGACTTGACTTGGCTGGTATGAGAGATGGAGGCTCTGGTACATTCCACTTTCTGTGAAAGACAAACTGCTATAGATGCCAAGAATAACAAAAATACCATGTTTAGCTAGATGTGATGAACCTGGATGAGACTAGAATCATCATCATCATCATCATCTTGTAATTTAATCTAAAAACTGTATTACTAAAAATACAAATAAAGTGACACTGCCTACCCTTAGAGCAAAGTTTTCTTATATCTCCAGTGATCGGCTCTCTGTCAGCACATTTCATCATTTTCCCTCCCTGCTGCTTTTGGTGTGCAACGTTGCAGAATAAAAGTTATCAGATGGGAGGATCTGCAGAGAATCGAGGCCAAGAACTTTCTGAACAGACTGAACAGACAGCACTGCGGCGATAACCCAGACTGTTGTTTGGGGTCCGAGGTCCGGTCAGGTATTTCCTGCTTTACATTTAGATTGTGTTTTGACCCTCCTGCACACAGCTACTTATGGGTAAACAAATGGGGGTGAGGTAAGCCAACAGCGATGTATTTCTATATATATATATGTGAGTATTCAGCACTGCAAGAGAAAAAAGTATCTTTAACTCTGTTGCCAGCAAAGTTGGAAATATCACAGCTTGTACTCCTGCCATCAGAAGAAGCTATTTGTTGCAATTTTTCTTGTACAGCAAGAAAAACAACTCTCACAGAGTGGAAAATTGCAAGAACTCAACAGAGAGAACTCAACAAAGAAAGAAATAAAAGGGCTTCAACTTCAAATTGCACCTGTATTTATCTTTCATCAGCCACTAGATTGCTGTTCACAGAGCTGATATAATAAGCTGCTGTCAAACAAAAAAAAAAAATTTCTCTTGCTCCATCTGCCCTCTTCCTCTTTATTCTAATCTTTCTCTCTTTTTTTCGCGACTCTGCGCTCCTTCCACCGTCTCTCTCCATCCGTCTTTTGTCAAGCTGCTGACTTTTCATTCGCGCCTCTCTCAATTTCTGCCAGTCATCGCTCCTCCCTCTCCGTCTCACTGCAGGTCTTTGTCTCATCTCTGCCATCCTCTTTCTGCCCTCTCCCTTTTTCTTTTTCTCCACCCAAAAGCAAGTGAAAAGGAAAAATGGGCAAACAGTTCTGTGGGTAGACTCCTTTATTTCACTTGCTCTCTTTCTTTCTCTCTCCCTCTGTCTGTCTGCTGCCACCAGTATTTGCAGCTCTGAACAAAGAGACGCGCCCAGACACTGAGATACACACAGACAGACACATAAACAGTGAGCTAAAGTAGGGCACTGAGCATTAAGGTCACCTATATTGAGAATGTAGGCTGAAGGCTGAAATGCTGAAAGGTTAAACCTGTGGCATTCGGGCATGCGCAGCTGCTTCAGCATCTGAAGGCGCTGATGTTGAGGCGTTTAAGGCTGTGCAACATGAGAGGGTGATAAGAAACCAGACCTTTGATGTGAAATACAGAAGAGGTGGGGGTCTTGATATGAGATTGAAAGCCAAAAGAGCACATTCTGGGTTACAGTCCCAACCACAACGCCAGTATTATTGTTTGCATTGTTATCATCGACTTTCAGTGGTATTGCATCATGATGGGTGCTAATATGACACTTGAAACTTTCTTTTTTTTAATCACCTTATAAAGACAACATGAACACGTTAGCATCAGAATAACATAAGCATTTATTTGTATTTCTGTCCACTTGAAAAATGTGAGGCTGGCATTCACTCTCGTTTTATTTCCATCTGGCTCCTTAGCTGCTAAATGTTCCACTATGTTCACCAGCAAGTAGCTAACAATGCCTGTCTGTTATTTGGTGCTGAGTAGATAGCATACAGTGGATTTATCAGAGGTTTTTCTTTCACCCAACTGGAAAACAAGGTCGATGAGAGAACCAAAACAGTAAAGCTGTGGGCTGAAAGATACTAAAATGGTATGTAAAGCTAATGGGGAACTGTAGAGCATTCACAGCTTTCATGAACTGCATTGAGGCTAATCACAGACCTTACGCTGCCAACTAATGGTGACTAGATCCTCACACTACATTATAAAATAATGCAATACAATCCACACCACAACTGGGTGTGGTCATATGAAAGACAGTCAGTCGTCAGACGTCAACTTTCACCTAACGAAGTTCAATGTAGCAATGCTTTTCCTCCATATAAAACCCACTGTGGATTTTCTCTTCAACACAAACCTACGTAAGGTAGAATCTGAATTCATTACAGTGAGTTGAAGCAAGAAATATATGATCAAAGAATCGATAAGAAAAAATAAAGAATTAGGAAAAGCGGTTCATCCCAACTTGTGATGATCTTAAAACCTGATGCTACAGATGAATTCTGTTCAAAAAGTTTTGAAGGAATGCTCAGCCCCGCTCCCCTGGCTCATACAGGCTTGGAAATGTCTAATAAAGTAGAAGAGAGCAAAAACACACAAAAGCTCTTTCTTTTGCAATTCCAAACTAAAGTCAGTGCAGATTTATGATTGTCTCTTGACGATAGTGAAATGTGCAAGCATGCAATTGCCTCTGACACACATTTATCACCCTGCTGACACACAAACACACAGACGCACACACACATACGTACACACAATGAGGAGACCCAGGTGTTGAGGACATAAACACTCTCAGGACTGAATCTGTTCTCTGTCCTGAAGCAAATGGTGTTAGTCTGCAGTCTCTCACTGCTGTCACACCTGGGTACCACTATGTCAGTTTTATATGTACAGCACAGTGATGTGCAGCTCTGCCTGAAGTCTGCATACAGACTGCTGAGGCCGAATTTTTTCTCTCTCTTTTTTTTTTTTTTACAATTCAGCACTGTGATACATGAACAGTGCTCACACAGTAAGACACAGTTCAGTGCATGCTTGGTAAAGCAGTACTGCATCTGAATAGTTACCGGGAATGGTTGTGACAAAGCGAGGTTTAAATTTGAACTTTTGCTTTCGATCAAGATCATTACTTAGTACCCGAGTCCAGATCCAGACTTCAAGGCATCCTGACCTGTTTGGTCTTGTGGCAAAAAAAATGTATGTTAATGGAACAGATTGAATTTTGAGAGTGCCAGAGCTTGATGAGAAGATCAATATCCATTTCATATATGTATAAAACTCAACTAACTTAGTTAGCGTAGCTTAGCATGAACACTGGAAGCAGGGGGAAACAACTACCCCGTCTCTGTCCAAACTGAATCTGAATTCCAGGAGTCTCGTCACTTCCATTGTTCAGCCCCTCTGCAAAGCTCAAGTCACAAAAAGCTTTGCAACTGGTACACTCAGTAACAAACCTCCCAAAAAGCTCATTAATCAGTTATGTATCCAGGATGGCCACGCAGGCAGCAAGAAAACAAAGATAAATCAGTGATTTAAAAAAAGAACAAAGGAGCATAAACAATATAAACTACACAGAGTAGAAAGACACACTGCTGCTCTGTCTATTCCATTTATATTAACTCTGCCAATTTGCATGTTTGCACCCTCAGCATGCAGCTAAAATAACATTTCAACACTTCTACATTCTAAATTGTTAAGTAAGAAACTGTAATATCTATATACATATATAAAGTACTACACCTTTTGCATGCAAGTTAATGTTTACATACAGTATGAAATAATTTGTTTCTATCTGTAATGTATATAATTGCTTTATTGATGAATATTAAAGGTCTTGTTTTGATTTCATGCTTCAGTTTCTGATTCAATTACTTGTGCGGCTGCAACAAGTTCATTTCCATACGGAGGTCAATAAGGATTCATCACCATCTTATCAGATAGTAGAACTGATCAATACAAGTTTCAGGGTGATGTATGTGACTGCCAGAGGCTTCAAAGGAAGAAAAAACAAGTTGTTAGCTCATAATGCAGCTCACATCAACTACTACTGTACGTTTCTGAGCACACGCACTCTCCTGCAGTCAGTTTGAGCATTTGGGCTTTTTGAGAGGGATTTGTTGCTAGGTCAGCTGGACAAAACACAGTCCGAGAGTAGAAAATGAGAGAGAAAAATGAGCGACAAATGTCTGGAGAGCGAAGCGAACACAACGGCAGCCGCCATGGAGACACAGAGAGGAGCCAAAGCTCCCCTCGTCTCCTCTCTGAGCCAAGCCTTTGCTTACTCTCCCCCACTTCAGATCTCCCGTGCTGCTTCCCACGGTGTTGGATGGGCACACGTTGATCACCGTGGCTCTCCAAAAGACGCGCATACAAATAAAAAGGAGCAGCTTGGAAAAGCCTGTTTTCTCTCAGCACATCACTTTGGCCCCTTGTCTCCTCAAATCCTCTGTTGCCCTTCAAATATGCCCAAAAGTATTTATTCTCTTTTGAAATACAGAAAAATAAGCTCAAAAGCTGCAGTATCATTACAATTAGATATATTCCTCTCACAGAAAATGCGAGCGGAATTTAAATATCAATTTGACTTGAAGCTAAAACATCAGCCTTCTTCTCTCTCGCCCAATGTTGGCTGGGATTGGCTCCCCCACTATTCTTAGTGTGGTAAGTGGTGTAAATAATGGATGGATGGATGGATGGATAGTGAGCTTTGTGCTTTTCTCTAATAATATTCAATAATGGAGCCCCGTGATAGACTGGTGACCTGGTCCAGGGTGTTCCCCAGCTCCCGTCCAATGTCAGATTGGACCGGCTCCAAACCCCCTCAAAAGGATAAGTGTATAGCTGATGGATAGATGGATGGAATATTCAATAATGACATGAATTTATTGCTTGATCCAAAGGTGACCATGTGCATTGCTAACACAAACTTCCAACAAGCCTAATGCACAGAACACAGGACCAAATGGTCTGGAGGATAATGAGCAGCATGGGGTTGTTTTCTGCCTTGCTCTGTTTATCTATGAAATTCAAATTTTCTTTCCTTCCATGACAATCGCCAATTAACGTCCAAATCGCAGCTGGCAGATCGGCTTTTAGTTTGTTCGCTCGGTAGCTGTGGTAATGTATCAGAGCAGAGCATGATGTGAACCAGTAATTTCCTTGACTTATTATGTGAATGCAGAAAAGACAGTGGTTTATTTTGTTCAGGTCAGATGTGTGGGCGCTTGTTAAGCTACATTAAAAAAAAACAAAAAAACAGAGACACTCAGACGGCTGAATCGATTGTTTCAATTCAGGTCATAGGCCAACAGACAAACACATGATCACAGACACACAGTCCCATGCAACCATGCACACACACACATACACTAACTGACCTTCAAGCTAGGGTAAATTGATATGTTAGAGCCAATGGCTGAGAGCTGATAGAGATAAATGACCCAATGAAGGTGGGCTGATTGCTGCCGCAGTCAAACATAAGAGCAGCTTTTCTTAAGGCAGAGATTTTCAAAAACACACGTACATACGTAACTACACAGTGATGTAACCATGGCGGGAATTATGTATTATTCCCAGTGGTTCCGTGTATATTTAGAGCATAAAGTTAAACTGAGAAAACCTTATCTGTACTTCTTAAATCTTATTTACCCAAGAAATCTGATTGAGCTGAGGTTTTCTTGACACATATACTTTTATCAGCGGGTCGATCTCTTAATCTCCTACTCTTGGCCACAGAGGAGGTCTGCTGGGGGCAGCTGGGGGTTTAGTGCCTTGCTCAAGGGCTCATTCAATCACGTTTACTTGACCTCTGTGTATAATTGTTATTCTGTAATTTTGTTTAATCGATTCATGTGGCCAAAAGTGTGTGGACGGCGAAACATTACACCCATATGTGAACGTCTCATTCCAAAACCATGGGCTTTAATCTGCTGCTATAACAGGCTCTACTCTTCTGGGAAGGCTTTCCACTGTGTTTTGGAACCTGGCTGCAGGGATTTGCTCCATTTCAGTCACAAGAGCATTAGTGAGTTCGACCACTGGTTTTAGGTGGTAAGACCTGATCACAGTCCACGTTCCAGTTCATCCCAAAGGTGTTGGACAGGGTTAAAGCCAGGTCACCACCAAACTGGGAAAACCATTTCTTTATGGGCCTGGCTTTGTGTTGAAAGAGTAAACACCCAAGAGCTATAGAAGACACTTATTTTGATTGTCAAGATTGTTGTTTATTAATTGACTAATCATTGATATGGATATGGTGGATTGTTAAGCTTTGGTCACAAGCCCAACTGCTCCAAGCATCTGTACATTATGTCCATTATCTACTATCTGTGAGTCACACTAATCCCATGGATATGGTGCATTAAATGAGTCACATGACATATCCGTTGTTTTTATCTCCTCTGTGTTTTATAATCTGACTGATAATAGCTGATGGCTAAGAGAGGAAAACATTATCCTGCTTCATAAAAAACATTATTAGAAGAGTTACTCCATTACTGCAGAAGCTGTTACAGAAACATTACAAAATGATGTCAAACAGTTGCTGTTATGAACTCCGATATGAACATTTAATGAGGGGATTACCATGTTGGTGGTTGATTATGCAGATAAATGTAATATGTATAAATGAATAATGAATTTGATGTCCAAACCCTCCTCCTCACTAGTAGTGTCTGACTGTCTCAGCGCTTAAAGCAGATAAAAATGAAGTGATGTTGATTGAATGATTATGAGCTGTCATCATAGCCGGAACCAATTTATATTGATTACTGTATTCTCTAAAATCTATCAACATCCTGAGCTCCACTCATCCAGATTAGGACTCAAATGTTCTAAGATCAATCACTAATTTAGTTTTTAAATAAGTGTGTGTCTGGTAAAACACAAGTAAAACCTTGTCTTGAATTTGCTGTTGCTTGTGTTCTTTCTTTTATTTTACTTAACTACATTTATTTATTTATCTACATTTATTTTATCTTTATCATATTTTTAATCTGGTCCAGCTTTTTATGTCTTTTATTTACCTATAATATTTATGCTTTAATATCTCAAGTAAGCACTTGTTTTTTGTAAAGCGCTCTGGTAATAAAAACTTTTACAAATATGGACGATACGATATAGATGTAATGATGTAATGCTAAGTATTTTTTAATACATCAGTACGGCATTAATGTTAGATTAATCTGCTTATTATATATTATATACATATATATATGAAATGTAAGAAACTAGTGTAAAATGCTTTTTACAATTTCTCAGAACCCAAATGTTCATTTGTGATTTTATCACTTTGTAATATACAAAATAAAAGTCATCATCAACTCACCTGTACCTACCAAAAAGATAACTGAACACCTGCACCTCAACACTCAGGAATCCATTTTTCTACTGTGACATATTTATCCATTACTGTACTACAGCCTTTTCTTCAGTGGGCTTCCATCATGGCAGCCAGCCCCTGTTGCTAGGAGATCTGAGACACAACTGCAGACAATCTTCTCCATATAAACACACTTCACATGGACATTGTGCGTACCAGCAGGGGAGGAACGTTACCACTGCTAGCATGTTTCTTTTCTGTTTATTTTCTGCCCTGCTCAGCTCTTCCTCTGCCTGTGGATCTATTGACAAACATCCCTGATTATGTAACTGTGTGCTGTGGAATGCTCACACACACACACACACACACACACACACACACACACATTGTGTACCATCGCCTCTGACAGCACCAGACTGGATGCACATTTGGACACATTTTAGATCACTTCTGTTCAAAATCACAGCGACAGTGGCAGTTTTCCACCACACAGAACATTTGTCAGAACAAAAAAAAGAAAAAGAAAAGAAATGATACATCTGCCCACTCTACTCCACACATCCAACCTGAGAAATATGAATGGAGTTTGGGTCGAGCGTTTGTCTATAAATAGGGTGGTGTGGAGGGCTGTTTGGACTCGTGGGAACAGACAGGGCATTGTGCTGCCTGGTCTATCTGTACCTGGCCTCTAGCCATCAGGCAAAGGACTAAGCAGCCCCCCCAACAAACCACACACACACACACACACATTTTCACACACTGGCCTAGATGCCAACATTTATACTGTGTAGATTTTACACCTACACAGTATAAAATCCATACGCACTGACCCAGATGCTCAGACTGTTGTGCTCACATACACCTACACAGGATATCTAAAAAAAATAAAAATCCATATTTTTACACAAACCCAGACTAATATACACTAGACACTTCCACTGGCTAGGGCTCTGATGATGACAATTCAGATGAGAAATACACAAAAATGTTACTCACATGGTCAGAATTTATTCAGACTAGACTGATCTCATACACCTACGCAGTGAGCGTTTATTCCACAGTCTCAGTCATCAGCTAACGTGCTCTTCTTCACTGTACAGACAGTAAAAATACATCTGAGTTCATGTTACAAAAGCCCGTACTAGTGTACTCTTCTGCCAAACAGAAATACCAAGAGTCATATCAAAATAACTGACCTATCTCCAGTTACAAATGTTTAAACACACAGGTGTTTTTATATCCCCAAGTGCTTATAATTTGCTAATTTCTAGGGATTGATCTGATCTGCTATCAGCATATTTTAACTCATCTCTGGGCTGTAAAAAGTCAAGTCCTGTCAACACAACCAAAGATACAGGTCTGAGTGGGAAAAAAAAATCAGCTGTGCTTTGGTGTGCGTTGGTTTCCATCCAAACAATTCATTTTTTTGTAGCCCGTGAGCACAAATCTCTATGTTTGTTTTGTATTTTCAGCGGTCTCTCGTGTCATGTTGGCCGGGTTTTAACACACTGAGCTGAATCTACTGTCAACAGAGAAGAGTCAATGTTTTTGTTGGTGCCAACAGGCAGAAGTGCAACATTAGACAATGTTAGTTACAGTAGCTGCACCCAGATGGGCCACACAGGATACAACTGGAGCGAGTAAATAAAAGACAGAAAGGTTTTTTCTACATATACTGGGCTTGTAATTACAAACTAAAATTTATAATGATTTTTGTGGGTTGAGTAGAATTTTGTGAAAAGAGAACAATGACAAAAGACAAAAAAACACTAAATTGCTCTGCAGGACTGAAAAGAACTGCAAAGTCCAGTAATAATTTCCTATTTTTTCTCTTAACATTACTTGTGGTAATTTAATCCATTGTTAATATAAAGATATTGGTCAGTGCATCTTTAATAGTTTTCCCTCTCATTTATTGAAACATGATCTAACCGAGCAGTAAACAAAACTCAAACTCTGAAGAGGCAATTACACCCACAGACATGAACATCAGCTCTGTAGCACCATCAGACACTAACACAGTCCACTTACTACAACAATACTTCACATTTAAGCAGTGGCTTGGTGTCGCAGCTACACTATAATGCAGTACTTGTAGCGTAACACTGACAGGGCCATATACACGCCAACAGCTGGCATGCACTTTCAGTGTCATCAGCACCTCAACATAAGGACAAAGACTGTTTCCGAGCAGCCGAGATGACAACAGCATTTACTTCACTGATATTCTAGGACCTGAATCCACCTCTGAAGCAATGGAGTCCATTTATAGCTGTTGACTGGCCTCGTTTGCTGCGTATCCACACATTCATCTACCTTTCAACACTGTTATCAGTGTCTTCCATTTCATGGTAGCTACAGGCCCTTTGTGCCATGCAATCTAAGATGACACTACATGTAGGATATTTGGTTAGCTTATGTTTGTAGCTCATTTAAAGTCAGAAAATTAACTCCATTGTTCAATATTTTAAATAATAAGTTGAATTACTGTAAAAGCCAGAATTGTTATATAGATCACAACCTGTATTTTGAAAATAAATCACAATATGCTATAGTTTTATATCAGTAATTGTTTGGTAAGAGGTGTCATTTCTGGAATGAAATATCCAGATGTGAAACAACATTCAAGGTCAGAAATAAACTATAATTTAAACTCCAGTGCCTCACCACTGTACAACCATGACCACGCTAACAGGTCAAGCATATCGTCTTTCCCCTGCAGTCAACCCTGATGGATTAGCAAACACAGCAGGAGTAAATGTTAATATTGGTAGAGTCAACAGGCAAGGTGACAGTCTGAATACGCTTGAGTAAGTCCCCCCTCCACCCCCCGCCCCCACCCAACACCAATAGCCAAGGAAATGCATTTGTGCTTTGGCAAATGGAGCAAATATGCAATTTGATTTCTTAATGCTTAGCACTACAGCACCTCTGCAATAAGTTCTACCATTTCAAATCACTCACAGTTGCCATTTTCTTCGCTCTTTACTTTTATTTCCCCCTCATAGTTGTGCACGTTTTGGAAATGTGTCTCCTGCTGACATACAGTGCGTTTTACTCCAGTGATAGAACATCTGAAATAATTACAATAATAATAAACTGTATTTATTTAGCACCTTTCATACATGAAATATAGGTTGAAATACCTTTAAAAAGAAAGTGGAGAAAGAAGACAAGGAAGAAAAGAAGAAAGCCACTTGGTGTAATATTGCTGTGATATTACTCTGGGTTAATGTTACACAACAATACCTACCTAAAGTTAACTAGCCTTACTAGCCGTAAACTAATGGTCATACCAGACCATTTAAGAGCGTAGCAGCTTTAAAATCATTCTTACACCAAGAGAGTTTGTAATTTTAGCATACAACATCAGATAAAGTTGGAGATTGTGCCTTATGTTAGAGGAAAAAATGTGTTGGGAACCTTGTGGATGTTTCAGTTGACTCAGTCTGGAGAGCAGAAGGTCAAATTGTCACTGACAATCCAAATGAACTCAGGACACGTCCGGTGATGGTACAACTAGTCTGTAATGAGGTCAGGTTGGTCAATAGCCACCATAGCAACAAGTTCAGTGGTGCGGAGACAATGAAACATGGCAGCCTAGTTTGACAATTATGCTCAACATCTACTACTTTTTACAGCAAAAGCTTCCATTTGTCAAAGGTATCAGGACGCAGGATGTAAATACAGAACTTAAGCTTTCATTCATCATTTATGGATGTTTCCATTTGTCAGAGGGTTCAGAAATGTTTGCAAGCACCATCAGGGGAGACTGAACTAAACTGCTCCCGTCCGCCTCAGTTTAATGATGTCAACAAGTTGATCTCCTTGGATTATTAGTCAGGCTGGAACACAAACACTCTGGGATGTAGCTTCAGACCAACGAGCGACTGTTCCAGATGAAGAGTTTATTTTTGGCCCTGACAGGCGCATATGACACGACTCCAGATAAACTCCACAAATCAACGCTGTGACACGTCAACAGCCAAGTTCATTCTACGTTAACACTGTCCACTCTACAACCTGGGTCAGCTGGAATGTACACAGAATTAGCAACCTGCAGGTGGTCACACAGTCCAGAAATGAATGCTTGTTAGGTCTTTTGTTGAGCCTTTCGTGACATTTTACCATGTTTAAAATGAACTTATTAAGTGTGGTATTAGTGATTAATCTATTGCATATTTGTTAAACTTTTGGATTAATTTCATTAAGTCTATCAAAGTCAATAAATAATAATAAACATCACTAAGTTGATATGAAGAATGGACTTTAGTGGAATGTCTTATACATGGTTGGTTCTGCAGCTCAACATCTGTGTAACATAATCAAATTAAAGTAAAAGAATGCACAGCAGAACAATTTGTTCCCGTGAACTCTGTAAATACTCCATAAATCATCATTTCTAATGCTGGAACAGATTAGAAAGACAAAGAGCCTTTCAAGTCTACAAACAAGTCTTCCCCACCAACATGATCGGCTCAAAAAACACACTACGGACAGTGTAGAGATGCACATGTTTCGTCAATTCATGAGAAGTACCTGAAACTTAACCAGTAGTTTCAGTATTTTAAAAAATATAGACAAATACTGTGTAGAAAAAGCTTAAAAGAAAATTCTGGTACAGCACTTGCTGTAGTTGAGATTTGGGAAGGTTAAGCAGTGTGAGCTAGATCGGCACTAGCTGACTGAATTAATATCGGAGTTTACTTACATTTGGACTCCGAGACAAGTGCTTGAAAATGATCTGGACAGCCAAGAGAAGTTATGATATGCTTTAACAGAGATAGCAAGTGCACAGTTCACATCACTCATAGTCAGACTGGCAACAATTATAAGAATACGACCCTGGTTGAAAAACACCAGAGCCTCCCTTTGGGTTCAGCTTCAATAACAGCCTTAAGTTTGTTGTTGAAGAGTTCGTCCAGATGACAAAATACATATTTTCTTACTTAGGCATAGTGGTATAGCTGTGCACACTGTCAAGGTTTTATCTGCTGAGGTTTTGAGATATCTTTCTATTAGGTTTCTTTCTCCTCACCGATACAATAGAGGAGGCTGAAATTTTGTTTGTGCTGCACAGAACTCTGAGGAAACGACATTGTGAGAGTGGCATACAAAAAATGACATAGAGACTACCTCCACCCCAGAAATAGAGCCAAATCAAACTGTCCACAGTGATTAGATGTGACAGTTTCTGGATAGACGCACTGCTTGCAAGATTTTCAAATATCACTTATCATTGCTTGGAGCAGCACAAACAAAATTCCCTTCACCTACATTGTGTTGGATAAAGGCATAAACCTCAGCAGATAAAACCAAAACTACAGTGTGAACATTGGTGAAATTTGGGTGAACTAACAAAAAACCCCACAATACTTCACATCAGCATTCAAGTTGTTCTTTGTGTGGTCACGTCTGTAAAATGCGGAAAATTCATTTGAAATAAACAGCCACAAGCACACAAGGCTGCTGGTGACACCACACCCACCAGCAATTCCAACCAAGAAAGACTAACAATACACTCTGTGTGTGTGTGTGTGTGTGTGTGTGTGTGTGTGGCTGCATTTCTATATCTCAACAGTATAATTTCTGACATAGCTCGAGGAGAGTCTGTGCGCGCGTGCATTGTGGATCTCAATGCACAATTCTGGAACAGCGTCTACTTCAGAGGAGCCTGTCTGCGCGCACGCGCGCGCGCGTGCGGCGCGCGTGTTATCAGCAGGGGCTCCACTTCACTCAAAGAGCAGTGAGGCCGCGAGTCTCCAAATGCGGTATGACTCACAGAATCTGCGCGCGAGCTCGCGGGAGTGCGTGCGTGCAGCTTGCAGCATAGTGAAAACATCTCTGTGGAGCTGTGTGTAGACTGAGGAGAGGTGTGTGTTTGTTCGTGTGTGTGAGTGTGGAGTGTGTGTGTGTGTGTCCTTGGTCTGGCACGACACACAGAAACAAAACAGTTATCCTCGCGCGCCAGGCTATAAGGTATTCCATAGGAGAGAGTCTTATGAAACGCATCTTTTCAGGGCTCCGCCGCTGTATGTTTTTTTTTTTTTTAAATCACTCACAGGTTTTATCCGAGCCAGCACAGGGCCAGTGAACGCACACACAGGGGACACACCTCCATTTGACATTGACAAACACTCTATACCCCTCCTCTCGCGCCACAATACCCCTCTCACGAAGATATTTTTAAAAAGTATTTAACCATGAAATCACCACCGCTGCAGCTCTGTGGGGAGAGCAGTTTTAAACCGCACAAAGGAAGAGCAGTGATGCGCCTTTTGGCTGAAAGAGGAGACGGTGGATATGGGAGGGGGGGAGGTTCATATATGATTCAAGTTCACCCAACACGGGGGATGTCAATACTGGCCTACATTCTGTCTGCGGGAGATTTGAGCCGTGCCATTGAACTGCCATGCTCATGCTTTACACGGGGAGGAGGTGGTGGTGGTGGTGGTGGAGGGGGGGAGGAACAAAGACCCGCTGGCGATGCCACATGTGCGCGTCAATAACACGCACTCTCTCAATTCACACGTACTCTCTTAACAGTCTCACATGCACGCAAAACATAACAGTGTTTTCTTCTATTTGTTCCTGCAAGTAGATATTTAAATATGAATGCACTGCAGAGTTAGATGTATATAAATATTTTTAATAGGCGGACCGAGAAGCGTGTTTCTGAATTCAATCAAGGGGGCACTGATTACTTTGACACGGGTTTGCATTATGCATTATTAAACAGGAGGGAGCACCTTGCATCCCTTCACATCTCTAACACAGAACTCCACCGAGAAAAAACACATTTTTCACGACTGTTGAATGAACAATGACAAATCTTTTACAGGCTACTTCCGACTTTCTCCAGGTGGACATAAACAGCTAAAACACTTTTTAAAATAAAAAAAATTAACCACTGGTCAAATGTGCATTCGTTGTAACAGCAGGATAAACTCACCGTTCAGTCTGCAGCTGAGAAACAAAAAATCTTCACACAAAAGCAGAGACCTCTAAAAATAAATTGCAAGTCTCGCTCTCCACTTGCGCAGTGTCTTCAAGCTCTCTTTCCAGCCTGTCCCTCCAGTCTTCCCGCTAATCTCCTGTTATTTCACTTTTTCCTCCACCTCCTTTATTTTCCGCTTGTGCCTTCTTCCTCTCTGTTTCCCCTGTGTTGTTTTTTTTTACCTCCTTTCTCCAGCAGGAAAATTCAGCACAGTGAAAAAAATATGGAGCGGTCAATCAAAAGGCAAGATGGGAACGATGGAGTTTTTAGGGGTGATAAATAAAAGTTATCTGCCGATAAACCAGCAACAAATATGAGTAGATTCGTTTAATTTCAGGCAGACAAGTGTTGTGTTGTATTTAACTCACCGTTTTACGACTCCCGTTTGAACCAGATTGAACGTCGACGCGAAATTGGGAGAAAGTAGCGTGTGTCTCTTTCGCGTCCCCCCTCCCCCCAAGATTTCACGTTGGTACAGTCCACCCTTGTGGAGCTTGTGGAACTGAGCCGAACGAGGGGCGCGAGCATTCCCCGCCCGGGCCCAAGCCATCAGGTAAATAAACACACCTAGAGTTAAAACGCGGTCAGGAAGAGGGGAAAGAAGAAGAGGGGGACGTTTCGACTTCATGGATTTCAACAGCGAGACCTCCATCTCGGCAGAGGTCTGGTGGTCTAGAGTCTCCCTTTCCCCTGGAGGAGTCCGAGTTTTATTTCACCTTCCCAAACTTTACCATCCCAAAACGCAGATGACGTACTATAAGTTTTTTTGTTTTTTTTTTAGGTCCATACAGGGACAGCAGGTGGAAAACTAAGTAAGCCAACAAAATGGAAGTCGGACCTATCATTAGAGACCATTAAAAATGAAAAGACAATATGATACATGAATGTATGATGTTTACATTTTTAACATATACCCTACAGTGATTTGTGCTGTTAGCTTGGTTGTATTAACGTGTTGGGAAGCCCTGGAGTAAATAAATAAATAAATAGCTATTGGGGCCCAGCTGACCCCTCAACTTCCACTCTCTGTGTAATGGGAATATACTGTGTCGCCTATAAATCTGCCTTAAGTTCAGTGTAAACAGCAAACCACAGGGCAGCTTCATTAGCTATATTCACTGAGACCAAGAAACCAACCAGTGCTGAAATACCGATTAAATTAATACAGGGACCCAGTGTCCCTGTATTAATTTCATTAAGCACAACTTTACTGAGGAATATCGTCACATGAGTAGAATATTAAACTAAAATAATTAGCGTTAAAATTAAATATTGACTCTATAAGATATGGCCACCACACCAGGGACTGATTGATAATGAAACAGGGTGGAAGTGACATAAGCATCCTTTGGCTACCTTTGGTAATTTTGTTTTTCTGTATGGTAACTATCAACACTGGTGCTACTGCTCTATATCATGATCAGTTTTAAGTTGAAACTGAATATCATGGTTTAATATCATGGCTTAATCATACAACAATAGATCTATGTGCAGTTCTGATTGTTTTTCTATGGTTTTTACTGGGCTTACAGTGTAAAGGCGTTTTAATATATTTAAATAACTATTCAATAAATTGTATTTGAGCTTGTAGATGTACAGTATGCATATACAGTAAGTTTACGGTCACCATTAAGTACATGTAAAAACTTGCTCCTCTATTTCCAGCTCTCTAAAGGCGTGATGACTCCAATTCCTCCATGTTAACCATGACGTAGTGAACTTGAACATGATTCTGTTTTCTGTGCCAGAATGCATAATGAGCTCTTTCATATGGGAGCAGAGGAAAAAATAAACACGACACATGTAATCCCAGCTAAAACTGTACCGCACTGTATACTGAACCCGGAGCAGAGCTGCTGAGAACCAGAACATCGCTCATCAGCTCTGCGTTTATGTAAGTCTGCTCATAGTTTCCCTTAGTGACACGCATAGACACACATCTGTATTGTAACTGGATGACCAAATGGTTTCCTGTTTCCTTGTCGCATTTAGAATGGGAAAAGACAACAATATGACTGCAATATTCCTTAAGGGATTTATAATGGATCTGTGGTTTGAAGCGGTGATTAGTGCAGCCTTTTTTTGTCTCTGAATGGCAAAATATTCCTACCACAAATTATTATATTGTAACCACACTTGCAATGTGAGGATTTTGTAGGCAAGTTGTCTAAATGCTACAAATCATGGTGGATTTCCAAAATTTCTAGCCAGCAAACTACTTTCTGTGGAAAAGGCTCCAATTATTGCAGTGGTTGGATTTGGAATAACTCACTCAGTATGTTATCTGCATAATGGCTGACAGTTTGAAATCTCTCTGCAGCCCTAAATTAACCACCTTACATAATGATCCTCCAGACCGTGCTCCCGTCATGCTGTGGCGAGCCAGATATTTCTTCCATCCGAGCCCTCTGATGCACATTTAAACAAGTCACTGTGTCACTGTGAATTCAGTCTAAATCAAGACGTACAGAAGGAATGTCCTCACATTTCACTGGATTAAAAACAGATTTGTTCTCATATTTGCTGAAACTCCATTTCTGACTAAAGTATAAGGTCACTGGTTTAAAAAAAAGTCTTTCTGTTCAGCTACCTCCAATCAAAGTGATTTGTTACATTGTTTGCACCATTAAAGGAGAAAGGGCATGTACAGAGAGAATTGCAGATGTGCTCTGCACTAACTGCAGTTACAGTTAGATATCAGTGGTCATTGCTTATCTTGGCCCACCAGCTGTGCAGCCTGGCTGGATTAAAGGGCTTTCAGGTGACGTAACGCACCCTCTGGCGGCCATGCTGGAGGTCCAACATAAGCTGTGAACGTGGTGTGTTGGACAACATGTGATTCAGCATCCTCAACTGGCATCGCAGATTTTGTTGACTTGAAATCAATCATTTCACTAAAATAAATCAGTTTGCATTCCTATATTGGCAGCTTGTTAGCCAGCACTTCCCATGATCACATAATAAAAATCAGAGCATAATCACATCATAACCACCAATGATGGTTTTAATGTTAATGTTTTATTTAAACACTATTTTATGAATAGGAATCTCTTAGATACTTACTATCTATCTACCCAAACAATAAACTGTTCCCAGGTTGTACAAATAATTTCATTTAAACAGCTATTTAAATGTGTTCACCAAGACTGGAGAATAAAAATCACAACAGCAAGTAGAGTACTATTTGCTTAAAGCCCAACTGAACAAGACACAAACCTCCAAAACAGTTCATTAAATTTTTATCATACTTCTACTCAAAGGAACAGTTTTGGGAAATATGTCTATTTGCTTACTGGCTGAAAGTTAGCTGAGAAGATTGATACCACTCGTGTCTGTAGTGCAAATATGATGCTACATCAAGCAGCCAGTTAGCTTAGCTTAGCATAAAGACTATGATCATTGATAAACAACTAGTCTGGCTCTGTCCAAAGGTAACAACCTTCCAGCTCCTCTAAAGCTCACCAATTAACAAGATGCATCTTTCTGGAGTCAGGAGCAACCTATTTCTTGACAAGTTATTCTTTCTGTGGCGTACAGAAAATGTGTTGCTAGTCTGTCTCAGCTGAGTAATTGCACAGCTGTTGTCAGACTAAATTGGACAGATGGTGTCAAATATTAAATTTGTGCATGTTTTTTTTTGTTTGTTTGTTTCACATTCACCTGCATCAACAGTTGGTGTCGGCTACATTTCTCAAAACCACAAAGGGCCATGCCATCATCGCCAGACAGCTGAAATATATTTGACAAGATACACATGGGAGAGTTTACCTCCCTCTGTCCTGACCTCTGTGTGACCTGAAACAACTGCAAACTTTATAAATCATTCCTGGGCCAAGGCTACTGTGTGGGCAATAACTCTGGCACAGCAGGAAGTGGTGATGGAGCACCGGTACTCCACCAAACAATATCCCTGAGTGGTTGATGAAAACTTTTCTCCTTCTCCACATCTATTTCCAGTCCTGAATATAAAATGTATGTGTATGCATGTGGTCTGTGGGGATTTTTGGCAGGGTCCGAGTCAGTCAGCACTGGAACAAACAGACAAATACCTTCAAGTATAAACATGTCAGGTAGCGGAGCATAGGACTTTGTTTTGTACTGCAGCCAATAAAAAGGTTAGCAAGAGAAATAAACTATACCCGCCTACTGTAGTACCATACAAAAACAACATGTTTTACACACAATTAATTACATGACACACAGAGAACAATCAGCCTGGAAGTGCTTTTGTTTGTTTTCTGATCAAATTCTGGCTGCTGTGCTACAAAGACAAGCCAACAGCTACATGTCGAGCAGGATGTGACTTCAGAAGCACTGCATGCGATATTATACTCAAACAAAACCTAACATTAAAAATTATAGAGGATCCAGTGGCACCTGAACTTTGTAAATGTGTATTCTGAGCAGAATTTGCATCTAGAAAAACAGTTTACATCTCATTTGAACCGTTGATTGTGCAGGATGCTGCTTCCGCCCACCCTTCCATTATAATCAAGTTCACCCACTGTGTCAATCAAATACCAGGCAGTGTGGTGTAATTCACTATAGTGCTATTAAGATGATGAAATTTGAGCTTAATCATAATTGAACCTCGGGGACAGAGCCATGGGAGGTTCAGGTAGCCGGTCATGTAATCAACCACGGGGCAGGGAAAAGTATCCATCACATGTTTAATTTTACCACAAATCCAGCAGTGGGTGTGCTGAATGAGTTCCAAGTTTTCATCATCATTTACTGCTCAGTCCATCTCTTGAGATCCCCTTTGCTTCCAGCCCAGGATTTTAAAAAATACTCTGATTCAGAGCAATTCACCCACTTAAGACACTTTTGATAAGCCATCAAAAAGAAAACTTAAACTTTTCACTTTTTTTTCACATTATGCGTATTAGTTAAGTGTTTAAACCTGCAGTAACAGATTTTTGGCCACTTGGGGGCAGCAGAAGCAATCTGTAAACACAGATATATTGTCACATTTGAAGTTGATTTGGTGAATGTACAAAACCAGCAGATACAGAGCAAGATTAGCATTCATTTGGAGCCCTGTTTCTGTGCACCAGGTGAATGTAAATCCAATATTTTCTCACCATTTAGCTCAGTTTTTGGTCTCTACCGCTGAACTGTGATCACGCTAACTTTGTCTGTTGGCCATTAGGCAATGAGCTGGTAGTGTACAGTGAGCTTCTAGAGATTTTTCACCGGAAAACAGCTGCATTCGAGTGTTGACCGTTCAGTGCTGATGAGATTGGTGAGAATGAATCAAATAGTAAAACTGGGGGTCAAAGAGTGTGAACAGTTAGCTGAAAGATCCTGCAAACGTCCATGGAGCTAAAGGAAACAGCAGAGTCAGGTGATAATTCTGTGTAGTTTCATCATTATGAGTAATCCCTTTCACATTAACTCATAGTCATTTGATCCATGGTCAAATGAATGGAATGGCGGACTCCGCCACAAACAATGAAAACTACTTTACTGGAAGATAATTATTTCACGTAAACAGACTAAATGACTATTTGTTTCAAACGGTTTCAAAAAATGGGCTTTAATATAGTGAAAGAAGCATTATAAGTATATGCTGTATCTATATTTTATCTCTGTATACAGTGACAAAAATGTTAAATTTAAAGAAAAAAAATTTGCCTAAAAACATGTTATGCAATTGTAAAACATACTGTTGCCCCTCATGTTGTACCCATATACATTCCTAAGGATATGACCTCTCCATAGAAACGGCCATTTGTCCTTCAGGTCCATCTTTTTTACAGGGCAGCTGTTGCAAAGATGTTTTTCCCTTTTCGTGCCAAGACAGTTGGATGATGATGGATCCTGGATGTGCATTCAAGCTTTCATCTAGTAAGAATTATCCGAAGAACTGAAGCAGGCATTTCAAAATATGGAGATGTTTTACGTTAAGCTCATTATTTAAAGAGAATCCCCTCTGTTCTGTTCTGTTATATTCATGTCAGGGCATGTAATAATTCCTTTAAAATGTAACTCTTCTTCAGTCTTCTTCACATGATCACAGCTAGTTCAAAATCTGTGAACTCTGTGTTCCTGCTCCACACTACAATCAGCAGCACCCTTGGCCTCAGGGTGACAATCACCTTCATCATCATCATCGTCAGCAACTGGTCATCTTTGTCCACTTGTGCTCTTTTCACATTAACAGTAACAGACTCAAAGATGAAAGACTCCAGACTGGTTGCATTACTTTCAAATCTTTCATATGTCTTTCGGAGCAACAGGAGGAACAATCAGCGATGTTGAGTCCTTTGATCCTCTGGATTTTCAGCTTTTAGCAGTCCAATGAAACGTCTGTATCACTCCTTGTTAAGTCACAAAATTCAGCAGGCTCTAAGCTTTTGTCCTTCATCCTGGCTGTTGTGGGGATGTTGAACCAGACCGACGAGGCCTGGAGTTTTAAACTTTCATCTCCTCCATTTTAGTTCCTCTTCAGCAGTTTTGTTGCTTTTGTCCTCCTTCCGCCCTTGTTTTGTAAAAAGCTCTTTGTGAACAGCTGCTTTGATCTGCCTGTTCCCCGTTCTCTTCCTCTCCTCTCGATGAGTTCAAGACAGACTGGGTAATGTGCTGCAGCTCCACTTGGTCACTGGAAACTCTCATCAGCTAAACCAGGCTCCTTTTAATCACTGTAGTTGACCTCATGACCCCATCTGCCCTTTACACGCACTCGTACAATCACACACCCCGGTCCTCCTCCTCTCTTGTACCCAACACAGTCGACCTCCTGCTGGCAGCCGTCCACCAGAGTTAATGTTGATGGAAGGAAAAAGTGGAAAAAAACTCAACACTAATGTTCCAAAGCCTTTTTTTCTGTTTTCCAAGGTATGATTTTAACTTTCCCTAAATGCATATAACAGCTTACACATGGTCAGGCCATACAAAGTGCTCCACAGGAAGGACTGAAGAAGCACTGAGGGGAAATCAAGGTATGAATATTTCTGTATAGATTTCCTGTGAGCACACAATTTTCGTTTTACATTTTCATACTTAAGCACTCAGCCTTTAACATGCTCTATTCTGTTTATGTTTCTTGCTTTGTTTTTGTGTCGCATATCCCTCTCAAAATACCCTCATTTTCAACATCAGTGACACCCTCTAATGGAGACTTTACTACACAATAACCTTTGCTTTTCAGGCGCTGAGCTGACACACTTATCCACAGTGATTAACAGCGCCTGCACTTACAGACCTACATCGTAAGCGAGCCTGCACCCATACTCACACCACATTCTGATTACACTGGTGAATTATGTTCTTTGCCAGAGTGGCGTAATTGCAATCAACATATTATTTGCTATTGGTTAAAACCTTTCAAGTGTAGTTTGGTGACCTGCATGGCTATTCAAAACTCCATAGAAAATGGTCTGATCAAGTGGGGGGAAAAAAGGCAGAGCTACAATTTTTACTTTTTTTAATACAGCACAGGTCAGAAATTGTTAAATTTCAACCTGACCTCTAGGCTGGGAACCACTGGGCTAACCTACCTAACTGTATATAAAGTAGTTAAAACAAGCAATGACTCAACAAGCTGCAACAGTTGAACATGCCACTTACGCACTGAGGCACTGAATTGAATGCAGGACGTTTACTTGTGGCACATTCACCTAAGCATAGGATCTGAGTACTTCCTCCATCACTGTCACGTTCTAACATTATAAGTGAACTAGAAATAGACACTGAGATGGAAGATAATCACCGTGCTCCTCAAGGACACTTTGACTTGGCACATGCTCCCCTGATGGACACCTCGTTCTGTTCTCCGATCGATCCTGTGACCTGATAGTATTCAGACAGAGCACTCCAAGAACATTAGCAGAGGCTACAGACTCCTCTCACTGTATTATTACCCTAGAATGTTAAACACGCCATCTGGTCTCCATTCATGCTCAAAACTCTGGTGGGAGTCTTTCCCCTCAACTTTACCTGACACAAAAAAAACAAAACTATATAAAATGAAGACAAACGTATGAAGATAAATGAAGAGTAATAAGTGGTAGTATGATACATGTGCATATAAAACACAAGTGGATTCCTGGTGCAATAAGTCGCAGAAAAATGCCACAAATGCTTTAACTGCATCCTTATGTAACGGGGAGTATTTGCAGTGAATTACTCATGTGACCTCAATATTATAAGCTGCGGTTTTTTCGCCTTGTTTTCACTATTACTGCAAATATGCACACATATTGGCTGTTAGGCTGATTTTAATGACGTGGTTGATCAGTGTAAATACACCACTCAGCCACATCATTAAAACCTGGAACTGGTTTTTAATGTTGTAGCTGACTGGTGTATGTGATCCTTTTACAACTCGCTGCAAAAGGCACCATTTCACTACATGTATTGGATTATACTGTATGCTGACAACACTTGTCATTATTACTGGAAACCAGAGCAGCACCTGTCTGCTCTCAATGTGTGTTTTATATCTCATGTCATCTTTTGAGAAGTCACAGTTTATGACGCAGTTTGCCAAGTAAGATATTCTAGAAAAAGACTCAAGTCCATGTTCTTTGAAACTGGAAACAGCAGGGTTTGTCAAAACAACAACAACGTGGTCTTAATTTTTAATCAATCCTCTTAAATGTTGTCATTTATTTACAGTGCTTATTCCAAGGTGGTTCAATTAATTTGACAATGGCACTCTGATTCTTCCACCTTTGTATAGCCCTTTTTTTCACTTTGAGCATATGAGGTGAAAATGTGAAGACGCTTATTTTATTTTTTTGTTCCTTTCTCTGCACCACAAAGTTGTAAAAAATTACTCGGCATCATGAAACCATGAAAACAAGTTTTCTCATCTTCCACATTATTTCTCATGTTACCATCAGCCTCAGGGACTGTGTAAATCTGCCTGCCACTATTGAGAATCACATGCGTGCACACTCTTACACACAACCCCAGACTTGAATGCACCGCTATCAAGTCTTGATGAAGGACAAGTGGATTTGTTTGATGCTAAAAATCAAAAGAGCATCAGAAATAGCTCCACTGTAGTGTGCAGCAGCACAGACGTCCTCTTTAGCACCGTCTGAGCGAGTAAAGAGGCTTTGGTGTGAGCTGATGCTCGTGAAAGGAAGCAGAGGAGAGAGGGAGGAGGAGAAGAAAACAGAGAAGAGAGGAGGGGGGGGGGACAAGTTAAAGTTACTGCATCTCCTCGGGGATCACAGTAGTCCACTGTTACTGTCAATTTCAGTGATTGGAGCTGCAAGAATGTATGCATGTGTTCATGACTGGGTGTGTGTGATGTGAGACAGCTGCAGAAAAGGAGGGGTGGAAGGGGGTGCAGTTTGTTTTCCTGTGGCGGTGGAATAAGGGGGGCGTGTCCCTGCTCATGATTGGCCTGGTGGGCCGATTCCAATGTAAGTGACATCACAACTTCGTGCCTGACCTACTTAAAGTGGCCGTGACGTCACAGCTGTCTCTTTCGCTCTGTCTCTCTTCTCTCTGTCCCCTTCCTCCCTCCTTTTCTGCAGCTGTCTCACATCACACACACCCAGTCATGAACACATGCATACATTCTTGCAGCTCCAATCACTGAAATTGACAGTAACAGTGGACTACTGTGATCCCCGAGGAGATGCAGTAACTTTAACTTGTCCCCCCCCCTCCTCTCTTCTCTGTTTTCTTCTCCTCCTCCCTCTCTCCTCTGCTTCCTTTCACGAGCATCAGCTCACACCAAAGCCTCTTTACTCGCTCAGACGGTGCTAAAGAGGACGTCTGTGCTGCTGCACACTACAGTGGAGCTATTTCTGATGCTCTTTTGATTTTTAGCATCAAACAAATCCACTTGTCCTTCATCAAGACTTGATAGCGGTGCATTCAAGTCTGGGGTTGTGTGTAAGAGTGTGCACGCATGTGATTCTCAATAGTGGCAGGCAGATTTACACAGTCCCTGAGGCTGATGGTAACATGAGAAATAATGTGGAAGATGAGAAAACTTGTTTTCATGGTTTCATGATGCCGAGTAATTTTTTACAACTTTGTGGTGCAGAGAAAGGAACAAAAAAATAAAATAAGCGTCTTCACATTTTCACCTCATATGCTCAAAGTGAAAAAAAAGGGCTATACAAAGGTGGAAGAATCAGAGTGCCATTGTCAAATTAATTGAACCACCTTGGAATAAGCACTGTAAATAAATGACAACATTTAAGAGGATTGATTAAAAATTAAGACCACGTTGTTGTTGTTTTGACAAACCCTGCTGTTTCCAGTTTCAAAGAACATGGACTTGAGTCTTTTTCTAGAATATCTTACTTGGCAAACTGCGTCATAAACTGTGACTTCTCAAAAGATGACATGAGATATAAAACACACATTGAGAGCAGACAGGTGCTGCTCTGGTTTCCAGTAATAATGACAAGTGTTGTCAGCATACAGTATAATCCAATACATGTAGTGAAATGGTGCCTTTTGCAGCGAGTTGTAAAAGGATCACATACACCAGTCAGCTACAACATTAAAAACCAGTTCCAGGTTTTAATGATGTGGCTGAGTGGTGTATTTACACTGATCAACCACGTCATTAAAATCAGCCTAACAGCCAATATGTGTGCATATTTGCAGTAATAGTGAAAACAAGGCGAAAAAACCGCAGCTTATAATATTGAGGTCACATGAGTAATTCACTGCAAATACTCCCCGTTACATAAGGATGCAGTTAAAGCATTTGTGGCATTTTTCTGCGACTTATTGCACCAGGAATCCACTTGTGTTTTATATGCACATGTATCATACTACCACTTATTACTCTTCATTTATCTTCATACGTTTGTCTTCATTTTATATAGTTTTGTTTTTTTTGTGTCAGGTAAAGTTGAGGGGAAAGACTCCCACCAGAGTTTTGAGCATGAATGGAGACCAGATGGCGTGTTTAACATTCTAGGGTAATAATACAGTGAGAGGAGTCTGTAGCCTCTGCTAATGTTCTTGGAGTGCTCTGTCTGAATACTATCAGGTCACAGGATCGATCGGAGAACAGAACGAGGTGTCCATCAGGGGAGCATGTGCCAAGTCAAAGTGTCCTTGAGGAGCACGGTGATTATCTTCCATCTCAGTGTCTATTTCTAGTTCACTTATAATGTTAGAACGTGACAGTGATGGAGGAAGTACTCAGATCCTATGCTTAGGTGAATGTGCCACAAGTAAACGTCCTGCATTCAATTCAGTGCCTCAGTGCGTAAGTGGCATGTTCAACTGTTGCAGCTTGTTGAGTCATTGCTTGTTTTAACTACTTTATATACAGTTAGGTAGGTTAGCCCAGTGGTTCCCAGCCTAGAGGTCAGGTTGAAATTTAACAATTTCTGACCTGTGCTGTATTAAAAAAAGTAAAAATTGTAGCTCTGCCTTTTTTCCCCCCACTTGATTGTATTCATTTGTTTTCTCTATGGAGTTTTGAACAGCTTTCATGCAGGTCACCAAAACTACACTTGAAAGGTTTTAACCAATAGCAACAATATGCTACTGCAATTACGCTCACTCTGGCAAAGAACATAATCTCACCAGTGTAATCAGAATGTGGTGTGAGTATGGGTGCAGGCTCGCTTACGATGTGGGTCTGTAAGTGCAGGCGCTGTTAATCACTGTGGATAAGTGTGTCAGCTCAGCGCCTNGACTCTGACTGATCAAGAAAATTACACAGTTGTTTGTCAGGACTTGCCATGCCACATTCACCAAGACTGACTTCACCACTACTGAGCACAATCAGATAAACTTCTGCCGCATCCATAAACCAACACTGTCCTCACGCTAGCTCAAATGCAGCTAACTGGTGCTCAATTCCAAGACTGCATCGCCAAAACAAAGCCAGATCCAGCAGCAGAGCCAGATCCGGCACACATTCGATCTTAAACACAGCCGAACACTTGACCACAATCGACCTGACAGCCTACTGCTATTCATGTAATCGATTTAAAATATATTACCTGACAAAGAAGAGGTGCAGTGCAATTGTTAAAAAAATGTAACACTAGGTGCCGTCTCTTACTGTTAAAGAAGACAGAGTTACACATGTGTTTGCTGAGGGCCGCACAGATGTGAAAAAGACACGCACCTCCTTGCCATCGAAGGAAGAAAGTGGGAGTTGTTGTCTGTCAGATGTCAGGTCTAGCTATCTGAGGCTCATGTTAATACAAAACTGGACTGGACTACTTATTGTTAACATGACTATAAATTAAGGAAATAGCTTAAAATTAGCATCCCTAGTAGCAATATTTATTTTTAACTTGTCAAAGAGACAAAAGACAGAGAGTAGCAGTATGTGGGTCTATTTTTCTTTGTATAAAATATCACAAATGCAAGCACCACCGAACAAAAACAAACTTGTTATAAGGATCGACAGTTTTACAGTGCAGCTCCTCCATGACACTGTGTCAGCAGTAATTACTATAGTTAACGGACAGGGACTAAAGTGTAAATTGACACTAAAACAGGTATAAATTTCACTCTTTCACTTGCTATTGTTGCGTGTTTTACACACACACATGCATCCACACACACACACACTCACAGATAGATTCTTTGTTTGAAACCAAACTGAAATATATCTGCACACAGCCAACTTTTCTCCCCGTGTTTAACTCATATTTCACTCTGTGTTTTCCCAACTCTCTCCCTCTGCTACACACACACACACACACACACACACACTCCTAGATTCTTCTGAGACTCACACTCACATAGGCTCAGCTACTTTTATAGGTCTCTTTCATCGTGTTTTTGTTTCACGCTCCCTCCTTCTCCGCTGTCTCTCTCACAGACACACACATTCACACAATGAGCTCCCAGTGACACCGATAAATCACCCTGGAGGCTTACAGCTCCATCGCTCTATCTCTCCTCGTCACCTCTCCCCTCCCTGCCTCTCAACCTCTCTGCAGCCCTGCTATACTCCTTGCTTTCATCTCCCTCCTCCTCCTCCTCTCTCTTGCACCCCTCTCACTCCCCCCGTCTCGGCCATGACCTCTCTTTGGCTCAGATTATTGTGGTGCTTTTATCTTCCCTCCCTCCATCACCTCGGTCCTCGCCCACCTGCAAGGCTGCTTCACCTGGTACGTCTGCTCATCAGTTTTATTTTCACATCTGATGTAAAAATACATTTTTTATGATATCATGCTACTTCGGGTGCTAAAGTGATAAAAAGTTTTTGTTGATTTTTATAATATGGCTCAGAAACGTTTATTCAGAAAAGAGCTGAGTGTCTAACTCAATAGGAGATGAGCAATAATTGTTTTCACAATTACAATCTGCTCTCACGATGGACAGCGACAATTGTCGCAGCAGAAAAACCATAACAAGGCTATTAGTGATGTTATTAGCCACGCAGGTGTAACTAATAACATTATTAATGGCACTGGCCATATTTAGTTTAGCCAGCTGAGCCTGCTACGCGCGTACTGGCTCAGCTGGCTCACCTAATGGAATGCAGCCATTACTAATGTTATCAAAGCTTTTCCTGTGGTGACAAGAAAAAATGACCACCATGAGAAAGGTGTATTTCAAGTTTGCACCTGTGCGACAGATAGAAAGAAAAACTAATATTCATGCAATTTAAGAGCTGGTTAGTGAATGTTTTTCTCAGTGTAGAAGAAAGCATATCAAAGACAGGATGTGCATAGAGGTGTGTTTCCATCAAAAGTTGAAAAACTCTAACTCTAATGTCTTAAAGTCCAGCACATTGTGACTGCATTTCCACAGCA
>BRZM01000322.1:0-17484 GCA_033238685.1 Lates japonicus
AAGATGAGTATCCTGAATAGTTGTTCCCGTAAGGCAAAGGGATGAAATGTCAAGCCAGCATTTAAGGTCACCGTTTCTCTGAAAAGTAGCTTGTGCCACAGCGACTGATGCAGAGAACCCCCGTCTGTCAGGTTCCCCGACTCCATTATGTAAGCTGGCTCACAGAGGAGCAGCTTTTCACAATAAAACACATGATGTTACATGTCACAAACAGGAAGTGATGTTTTTTAGAGTAAAATCTGAGTTGACAGTTGGTGTAGCAGCGTCAAGATCATGTTGTATTTCCACCGTCACATATACACTCAGTAAAGCCTGGACTTCATTGTTGGTTATAAGCTCTTACACTGGTTTTTAAAAAGGGCGGTGGCTTGTGTTCAACCAATCAGCATCAGTTCCTCTTGTACCTGCTCTGAGGTAGGAGCTAAAAAAGTCCATCTAAGAACTATGATCGTTGGGACGAGGGAACAGGAAGTGCTAACATGCTAACTTACTTCCTGGTTTTAGGACTCACAGGTGGTGGTTTTGTGGTGTTTTCTGTGTTTGCGGTGTGTGTGACGTGTGTGTGACGGTCGTATCGTTTAAGCTCGGACAGGTTGGGTGTGTGGAGACCTATTATCTGTGAGTTTGGTGGAGCAGTGGTGGAGGATTTGTTGAACAATACTTTGGTACAACAGGAGGATGAGGTGGATGACTTTACGGATTACTGATCGTCTTTTTTTGAATGTCGTCTGTGCGCAGGTCGAGGCTGAGTTTATTGTCCAAGATGTTTGAACTGTTTTGTGCATAGATGATGAAATTGTGTTTAATACAAAAAGCTTTTCTACTTGTTTAAATAAAGAGCAAAAGACCAGTAAAGCAAGCGAGGAGGCTGAGAAGATTGATTGTTTCACATCTGTTGGGGAAACACTGAGTCTGGCTGAATCCAGAGGCAACAAAATCCACCTACTGGAACCTTTAAAGGTCAATAATTAATAATAACATATTATGTCCTGTTTTTGATTTGATTTGTACAAAAACCAAAGTATAAAGACAACACAGCAGGCAACTGGTCCCCGACATTTGATCTCATTTGACTCGATCAGCTTGATCTTGATCTTGAGGTCGATCACGTTGTTTGATCACAGTGTCTGATTCCGCAGAGTTGCAAACCCTGAGCACTGAAACCAGTCCTCAGTCTGAAGGCCTGGACAGACCTGGTTAAATACATTTATATCCATCCTCAGGAATAAATACTGTTTCCTCAAACCACAACAAAAGTTAAGGAGCACTTGTTTCCTTCCTGCATTTGTGCATTAAAAGCTTTAGAGCTTGTTGTGTCTGATACTTTAGTTCCTGAGTATGTTTGGGGCGGAGGAGCACCTGAAGTACCTCGTGTGATGATGTTAAAGTGGATTAATGTACTTGGAAATGGCTCATGGTCAGACTTAAGTGTGAATAAATGCTCAGCAAACCGTGGCTACTGTAATGGTTTTGGTTTTAAGGCCTCTTGCTCAGACGGTGTCTAACCAGGCCAGAACACACGAGCTGAGTTTGATGAGTTGATTGATCCTGCAGAGTCTGGGAGGTGAGCACAAACTCAGCACACGAAGAGTTACCTGAACTTACTTGAGACACAGACCTGACATGGACTTTATTATTATTATTATTACTTTACTATAATTGACAGTAGTAGTAGTGAGGACGCAGATGGCTGACAGGTGATGCTTTGATTGACTATGATGTGTTGTGATCCAGTCGCATTCACTGACTCACAGCTGGCCTCATGTTACCTTACAAAAACTGTATCCCAGTCAGTTTTACACAGAGAGGTATATAGTACACAGACTCTCCAGAAAAGTGTTGAAACAATGAAATGAGAAAACAAACAATCATTAGGGCTGAACAACTAAATCTAAATGTTAAACATGGCCAAGAGCAATCTCCAAATCGCAGGAGCTGCAGTTTTTTGTTAAAGGTAAAATGTGTGACAACATACCATTATAAATGAAGCACTGTGGTGTTACAGAGACGCCTCAGTCAACAAATCATATCATCCAGATGTCAGGGAACATGCTCGTTTGGTACAGACTGCAGAAAAAATCGCATCATCATCATTTTTCAGTGAAAATATCTGTCAAAATAATTGCAATATTATTAATTTTTTGCTTATCGTTCAGCGCAAATAAACATCATCTTTATTTAGGTACAATTCCTGGTTGTCACATTTTGAAGGGTGATTTAATAACTGCTCCTGTGGGAACACATGACAGACACCTGCTCACAATGAGTATTTAATTGTGATTTGTCACATAAATGTCTTGAACATTTATGTGCCAAATTCACAGGTATTTTCAGTTATTCACCTGTTCCTGATCAGACCTCAGAGGAATCAGATCAGAATCAGATCAATAAATATGTTAGTTGTATTTTGTACACACCCACACAGTCCTGAGGAGAGGACCAATCAGGAGCCTGGGAGTGCAGAGGTCAAAGCAGGAAGAATCTCCTGAGCTGAAACTGACTGGAAACTAAAGAATTTATCTTTTCTTTCCAGACAACTTCTACAAGGTGGAGGGAGCCAAGGATGCCTTAATCTGTGGGAACAGCAGCGACGCAGGGTGAGTCCACATCTTCTGTTTCTTAACGTTTGGTTTTAAGATAAATTCAGCGGCTGAGAGAGAGAGAGGTGGATGTGGATGTGGATGTATGAGCTGGAGCCACTTCCTGGTTGAAGGTGGAGGTTGGTGAAGGGTTGGAGAGACGGCTGCTGAAATGTGAACTGTTCTTCTCTGAGGCCAGAGCTTCCACTGAGATGATCTCCTCTGTGTTGTTTGTGAGCTTAATGACCAGAGGCAAAAGGCTGATTCTGGTGTGTTGTTTTTTTCATTTAACAGATGGAACTTAGACTTTTTTGTGGCAAAAAACTGACATAACACGCTCTGATGTCTGGCTGAACTGTTGGCAGGCAGGTTGTATTGTGGGTAATGTAGGCAGCAGGTTTAAACAAGGAAGAAGAAGGTGTGTAAAATACGAAATACAAGAGATTTCTGGTTCTGCTGCATCGATTTCCTGTTTTAATCTGCCCATCGTGAGTCTGACAGTGTTACAGGAGTGCAGTGATAAATCTGTGGAGTAATCTTTTAATAATATAATACAGATTTATGTCTGGATCACAAGTATAAATCTGGGTGTGTGATGAAAGACTTCAAACAGACATTAAAGGATAAATATATTATTTATTAGATTAGATATTTTTCAACCTTATTTAAGTTGCTGCATTGTAATCCAACTGGCAGTTGTTGATTAAAATCATTGTATTATAATAAAAAAACAAAAAAAAAAGTTTAAAGTTTTGATCTTATAACTTCAGTATTTTTTAAAATCCTTTCTTTTACAGGATGAATTGAACTCTAACAAACATCTGTGTGTCCTGAAATGTCCTGACCCAAAATCAGGGTCAGTTTGCAGACCTCTCCTCAGGGCTTTTTCACACAACCATCCTCAGGTGATAATGAACTTAAACTGGCTCTGAGCCGACTATAAGCCCTCGTTTAATATCTACAAGTGTGAACAGTGAAACAGTTTCCAGATAAATATCCCTGAGCTTTGTGTATCCTGAGGTTTGGATCAGCTCAGGGCGAAGAGGCACAAGTGTGAAAAGCTTTTGTTCTGTCAGTAAGAGGACGAGGCGAAAACATCACTGTCTCTTTGTTTTTCTGTCACTCATCCAGCATGGCGGCTTGGCACTTATAACCTTTAGTACCCACTGCAGCGTTCAGGCTTCTCTTCATCTGTTTGATAACAGCTGAGGGAAGTTTGGTGTTTTTCACAGAGCTGGAACAGAATGAAGGTGGAGACGGACCTGGCTTCGTTTAGCTCCCATCTCCTCAGTGAGACAGGAGGCAAATAAAGAGCAGGTTGAGTCTTTAGTTCAGCAAATATTTTTCTCCGAGGGAGAGCTGCTTGTTTAGAGGAGCTGGAGAAAAAGTTTTTCTGGGTAAGTGAGGCTGAGGTGACAACGTGGGCAAAGAGCAGGAAGCTAATATGAAGTCTGTCTGTTAAATTAGCCATTAGCCAGTTTGTTAAAGGTGTTATCACAGGACTCTGCTCATCTGATGCTAACCTGTGGAGGTATCAAGAACGACAGTGATACACAGCAACCCCCACACACAATAAATAGGCTGTTTCTGGTTAATAAGAAGTTTCTATCAGTGTAGGAATCCTTTCCATAATCTGAAACTACCTGTTCATCTCGTTTCTCATTTAATCGGTGTAGTTAATAGATTTGAGCGAGCCTCCCGCTGCAGAATGAAGCTGTATGTGTCTCGTCATCTGTTTGAATCTTGCTGCTGGTACCATGAGCTGCAGTGTTGTGTGGCATGTCAGAAAGGACTAGTATCTGCGCTGACTGTCCACGCTGAGAGCAGGACGCTGACAGACACTGAATGACACAGCTATGACAATATCCTGTGAGTGTGTGTGTGAAAAAGAGCCTGTCATCCAACTCAAAGTAGAGGTGCCTTTGGGAAAACAAGTTAGCCTGAAGCTAGCTGACCACGCCATGTGAAACCTATCTAAAGACTCAAACATGTAGCTAGCAGGCTAATAGGGAGCTAACTGACACGTAGCAGGAAGAAGAGGTTCAGGAGAGGTGAAGCAGAAAGGAGGATGGGAGAAAGAGAAAAAGGAGGAGAAGATACAGACAGAGGGAAAAGTTAACCAAGAAAGTAGATGGATGGAGGGGTATTAGAGGAGACAGGAGGAAGAGAGGAAAAAAGGAGGGATAGGAAGATGGAGCGAGGGCATAGGAGAGTGGAGCAGATAGATAAAGGGATAGGAATAGATAGGGAGGAGGGGGAGAGAAGAGATAAGGCAGGAGAAAAGAAAAGAGACAGATGAGGTAGCCAAAAACAGGAAAGCAGAGGTCTCTATGGAGAGAGGGAGGGCATTGATTAGATAGAGGGAGAGGAGATAAAGAGAGAGAGAAGAATAAAGAAGAAGTAGTTAGAGAAGAGACAAAAAAGACCAAAAAAGGTCAAAGTAAATAAAAGGGAAATATCATAAAAGAAATGAAGGAAGGGGAAAAAGGGAAAGAAAAGACAGCTACAAAAAAGACAGGATAAAAGAGTGAAGAGAGAGGAGGCAAGGAAAGAGAGGAAACCAAAAGAGAGAAAAATGAAGCATATAGCAACAGAAGAACTTAAGGAAAAATGGAGGTGCAGAAAGAAAAGAGTAAGAAGGCCCTGCAGAAAAGAGTGACTGACACATAGAGAGACAAAAGAGTGAGGGTTAGATAAGAGACTGACTCTGGTGCAGAAGAAGAAGAAGGAGGAAGAGGAGCTGTGGAGTCGCAGGCTTGGAGGCGACGGAGGCAGCAGAGCAGAAGAGGTCAATTAAAACTCAGAGCTCTGCTCTGTCTGCAGGGTGGAGACTAACTCCTTCAATCACTCTAACATCACTCACATCTCTTCAAAAAACAGAAATCAGATGAATGTGATCGTCAGAAAATCATCACATTCATCCATAGATTTGGATTATTTCTCTGGTTTTAGCTGTAGTGAGGCTGTTAATTCAAATGTTTACCTGTGGTTTGTTGTATTGTCTTAAAACCTCTCAGGAGCAGACTGAGGTTTGACACCAGAGGCTGCAGTTTCCTAACAACTGTTTCTTTGAACCATGACCACCTGTCGTTCTGTCACTTTAACTACGTAGCTACTGTTGTAGCCAGTGTTTGCTATTGTGAAGCTAACGTAGCTAACGTTAGCATCAGCAGCTGTTTGCTTACAAGCCTAGAAGAAATGTTGAAAGTTCAGCATCAAACTTCACTCCTTTACTCAACGCTAATGTTTTGCTTCTAGTTTTCTAGTTTTTCTAGTTGAAGTAAGCATGCTAACCAGCTAGTGCTAATTTGAGAGTTTCCACTTGTATTACGTTGCAGGATGTTTGAGATGGATTTCCATATGTGTCAGAATCCACAGTGTGGATCATCTCTCAGTGATGTGGACGTTCATCATGTTGGTTTTGAGACTAAGATTGTGGAAGATTTCCTCTCATTCTGCAGAGAGACACAGTGAGTCAACAGTGTTGGCTGAGTCTGAGTTATTAGCCGAGAGAGAGAGAGAGAGAGAGAGAGAGAGAGAGGCTGCTGGAGGATGAAAGAGAGAGAGGAAGACGAGAGAGCGAGCAGTGATGACAGTGATGTTGATCACAGGGTTGTTTGCTTCCTGTGCTGAAGCTGCTCTGCTCACGCATGATGCTGATTCGCCCGGGCCTGAGGGCAAAGGTCACTGAGCTAACCCACTCTGACATACACACTGACACACTGCGACTCATACGACCAGCTGCAATGCACAGAATCACAGGCACTTTATTAGCCAAGTGTAGTGCAGTGTTTGGAGAACATTTGGTCCAGGGTTGGCCTCACCTCTCCACTGCACCTCTGCACGTCGCAGGGTCAGATCACAGCTTCTTTTTACGATAGTAGAGCAGAGATTCAGGAACAAGCTACAAAAGTACTGAGAGCTGCTAATAATGATATTAATTCAATCTTATTTCAGTTGTCTGACCATAACTAAACGTCACAATCTAACCTCTGTACAGCACCATACTGTGCAGAAATAAGTGGAGAAGCCACCCCACAGAGAACACTGGCCTCGACCACCGCTAATGAGAATTATCTCTCTGTCGCTGCTAGACACTAAGGACATAGATAGATATTTAATTCACTATCACAGAGGACTAAAAGAAACCTGCAAATATTCACATTTCTGAAGCTGAAACCAGTGAATTATTGGTGTGTTTTTGCTGAGAAAAGGTCTTAAACGATTAATGGACTTTTTTTTTTTGCAGAGAAATTGAGGCAAAGTTGTTTTATGTGAAAGAGACAAGTGGATGCCTGCGTTCTGAAATCAGCAGGAAGTTAGTTGCTGCTGTCTGACCCACCAGTTTGGCCTCCTCACCAGCACAGTCAGCAGTTGGAGCTGCAGCAGTGGCTGTGACACACTGCTCATACAGCCAATTAAGATTTGCTGCAATTGCTGCAATTTGCGTCAAAATTGTACCTCATAAAAATTAAACTCATATTTTTAGCTTCTATGTCACGTACACGTCCAGAGGTAATGTTATCTCTGATGTCAGTGGTAAATAAACGTCCATAAATCTGTGTAGGAATCACAGAGTAATGATGGCTCTTACAGCTGCAGAAGTTGCCTGAGAATCATGATGTTTTTAGGTTCTCTTCAGTATCACAGTGATCCAGTGATAGTTGTCTGTACAGCCATGGGTGCACTGCAAACAGGAGCTGCTAATAGCTAATCTGGCTAACTTTTAATAAAAAAAGTAGCCCACAGTGAGATACTACTACAGAGCAAAGTCCTTTTCCTGCTTTAGTTCAGACTCCTATTTCTGTTAGAAGTCGATTACTGAGTCAAAGCCTGAGGACCCTGAGAATGAAAGGGCTGAAAGCAACACAATGGTGAACCTTTATGTTGTCAGAATGAACTGGAGGCTCTTTAAACACTGAGTTTATCTCAGCAGAGCTCTAACTCCAGGTATTTTTGCATTTTGCTGCATCATGGCCTCGGCCCGCCTCGGGAGACGGTGCGTTGGCCCGGCTAAGCAGTCTGGCAGCATCTGCTCGGCCACACTGAGCGCTTTATCTGTCTGCATCTGCCCGTGTGAGGCCTGGGAACGCCGTTAGCCTCAGGGGCGGGGTTACAGAGCGAACAAACGTCTGAGATTTAAAAAAAAATAAATATAAAAACGATGCAGAGGATGATGAGTGCTGGTTCATTTGATTTATCAGCTGACATTAAGTGCTCAGACCCACAGAGGATTGTTGCACTCTTCCCCATTAGGATGTTCCAGATGTCGAGGGCACGTTCAGAGAAGTTTCTGCAAACTGAAACTGTCTTGATGTGGTCTAAGATATCACATATGTGGGATGTAATAATGGGAGATCACAGTAGATGATATACATTAGATATAGACATGAGAAGTGTCTCAGTCTGTGCTCTTGTCTGTAACTGAGCTCTGAGTTTGTCCCAGTTTAATCTCTGCATTTAGCTAAATGTGCTCTAAATGCTCCTGCTCTGCCCATTGAGGTTGCTTTGGGAGTATCCCAGCATGCATTTCATGCCTCAACTCGCAGTGATGAGGACATGAGCAAGTCTCATAACTGTTGTTATGCATTGCAAAAACTCAGTTAAAAACAGCAATAAAATGAGAGAAGTATGACTTAAAATGAGTAAAATAATCTGCCAACAGAACAGGGAAATGTCACCTAGTAAAGATTTTTAAAACAAAACAGATCATTTCACTTTTTTGAAGTATTTTTTCCCTATTTTATTTCTTCTCTTCTTGTTTTTTAGAGCTAATTAAGATTACGGATCTTGTCAGAGAGAAAACAAACGTACACTCCCTTGATTTAAGGTATTTCCTCTTACGTAGATTTGTTTTTTTGCAGTGTGTTACTGTCTGAGTCTGGCTGAGTTGGCTGTCGTCCTCAGTGTAAGTTTGGACTCCTGAGTGTTGAGTTAGAGTCTGTCATGTTGATGCTGCGTCACCTCTAAACTAAAGTCAGTGTTGACCTCTGAACCTGCTGCTTCACTGCCTCTATAGAATAATGATGGTGATTTGTTAAGAGAAGATTTATAACTCATGTAGTTTTCCATAGTTTTTTTATTATTATTATTTCCTCTGGCTCTCAGTCAGAGTGACGTTCTGCAGATAAATCTATTTCAGTTCAAACCTGAAGAGAAGCAGATAAACTGAGCGACTGATAACTCTAAAACGAGGAAGACCTGCTGAGCAGAACCTCACTGATTGGCTGGATTTCAGTCGTTCTTTAGTGAGTGGAGCCAATCACCACCAGGTCCAGCTGTAATGACTTTAATTAGTCTGCCTGGACAAAAAGGAGGCATGAATCAACCACGACTAAATCATCCTAACAATGTCAGTAAATATTCTGTGTTAATGTGAATAGAGGAGATGTGACCTATAAAATATCGCGTGCCGTCGACCATGTGAGCCGTCATTGTTACGGGAGCTCGTCAGTATTCTGCTGACATGCCTGCAACATGCCAACCACACGCCCAGCACGCAGCAACGATACGGAATGACAGCCGGCCCGACGGGCTGCCTCGTTAGGGATGCTAATCAGCGGCAGTCATTAATTAGGGGCTCTTGTTACAGGGGCTCGTTGGCATGCGGCATGTGACCCACGAGGTCACGGGGGAGGAAGTGGTTGCGCGCTGAAAGGAAGTGATACAAGGCGGTCAGGAGCCAGAGGGCAGGAGCCTGGGTGTCCTGTTTCTGCTGCTGATTTACCAGGACCACATCCAACCAGTCCCACTTCATCCTGAATCTGCTTTAATGTGATTTTAAAGTCTCAGTCCCAGTCTGCACCTGTCATTAAATCATCATTTTTACATTTGAGACTTTGGCATTAATGAGTGTGTTCCACTCACAGAATTATTTAAGCCAATATTTTCCTGACAAATGTTTTTGAAGACAAGTCCAAAAATCCTCAAAGACTTTTCTGAGCTTTAAAAATATTCCCTCCTGTAAACAGTCAAGTAGGATTTTATCTCGTTTCACAAGCTGCATCTGTCTTCGTTGAGCCAAAAAGAAAAGGAGAAGCACCTTATAAAACAGGTTATAAATCTGTTTCACTGTACGCTGAGTGGAATCTTTTCAGTGTGAGGAGGAGAGAGGAGTCTGTAGGGATGTGAGAAATACATTCAAACACCTGGCGAGGTTTAAAAAAAAAAAAGTTTAATACTTATGTCTTATATCTGTGTTAGGGACTTCTTCTGCATCTATTTTATTATCAACCTGTTTTCTTTTGGTCTGGGTTTTGGTAGCAGCAGGCAAAGCACAGACGCCCTTCTCCTCATTAATGTCCTTCAGCTCCTCCTGGGGGTCCAGAGCCGTTCCCAGTCCAGATGGGATTTATAATACCTGTAGTGTGCTCCTCCGTGGGGAGGAGCCAGGAGTCCACCAGGCATCCTGAGCAGTTCAGGTGAAACTGGCTCCTTTTTCAACACGATTAGGAACAATCTGAGCTCCTCGCCTTGTTTCTGAGCCTGAACCTCGCCACCCTGCAAAGGAAACATGTCTTGGTGGCTGAGCTCATTGTTTTGGTCACAGACCAGCGCTCAGGAGAGGGTTGGAACACAGACTGGTAAACTGAGCACTTTGTCTTCAGGTTTACTGCACAGAAAAACAAGTTTCAACACTCAAATACACTGTTTTATTTTTGAGGCAGCATGGGTGATCGTGGTTAGTTTGTTTTTGTTAGAGATGCGTTAGAGAGTTTTCAGATGACTTATTGTTGATGGCTTATTGTTCAGAGTGAGTCTGAGATGTTTGTAATTAGTCACCAGGTCAAAGCTCAGACTAGATCCTGAGGTGTGTTTAAACCAAACACTTCTAACACAGTAACATTGAATCTTTTTGTAAACTCACGTTCCTGCAGTTTCCTGTAAGAAATTCCAACCGTGGCGAGAAGCTTGTTTTTTTATAGCAGGGAAACAACTCGAACCCGTAATGTGACAAGAAAATACGAGACTGAATTGAGAAGGTGGAGGTGGGGCTTTAATCATCATTGACCCAGCTTCCTCTCAGAAAGACTCTGCTGTCATCGGAGCAGTTAGTGAGAAATATGGCTCAACCCGGGTCTGAGGGAATAGCTGCCGAGGGGGTTGATTTTCCTGGAATACACTGCGTCATATGGCTGATATTCATCATGCCATTAGCCTAGCATTCACTGCTGGTGGTAGCCATGTCGATGCACTACCAACTGTGTGTGTGTGTGTGTGTGTGTGTGTGTTTGTGTGTACATGTGTGTGTTAAATTCAGTTAGTTTAGCGTTCATTTCTGCTGGTACCAGTGCATTTCTAAGCTTAGTTTCTGTTGCTGCTGCTAACTGCCATGTTGATGCATCACTAACTGTGTGTGTGTGTGTGTGTATGTGTGTGTGTGTGTGCATGTGCCATAAAGCTCTCAGCACCCCCTCCTCTATTATAAATGGTTAAAACATTATGTTAAAAGCTGCACTGATCAATAACTCAACTGCAGTATTGAAAACATTTTTCAAAATGGGGGTTGATTTTGTCTGAGTGCACGTGTGTGTAAGTGTGTTTGTGCATCTGTGTGTGTGTGTGTGTGTTTAGTTTGAGTTACGAGCTCTCTGGGAGGCTGTGAATGTGACATCTGTCCAATGTTCAGCCAAAGACACAAAAGAGGCTCCCACCACCTAAACGCTGGCCCACAGGGAGATAACTGTGTGAAGTGTGTGTGTGTGTGTGTGTGTGTGTGTGTGTGTGTGTTGATAACAGGCAGGTCTAAAGCATCTGAGGTCCTTTTGTTTTCCCTCTGTACTGAAGCACTGAAAGGAGAATGAACTTTAGAGATATCCCACTTTATTTCTGCACAGTGGAACAGTTTGATCAGTGTTGAATAGAATACAATACTTATTTTACCACTATAACCAGGTGTGTGTACTCCAGTCACAAATGTGATAACTTTAGGTTAAAATGTTCAAATACTTGCAGCTGCATCAATCTGACAGATTCTTTGCTGCATTTTTTCTGGCTCAGGCTTTGGAAGATGAGATCAACATTTTAAATCCAGCCTACAAAACTAAACTCTGATTGGCTCAGTTTATTAGGCACTTGGCAGGTAGGTTGTTCCAGCATCTTGGAGAACCTTCCACAGTTTCTCTGAGGATTTAGTCTCTGTCTGCTCATATAAAGTGTACAGTACTGCTTTTAGAAATGAGACCAGTGATTTGGAGTTTACCTGGAAAAGTATCCTTTAACTCAGGTTTTCAGTGTTGTGCATCGTAGCTCTGTTGTGTTTAAATATATTGTGAGAAGAAGTAACACAAGCTTCCCCAGGCCAGTGACAGTAATTCTGTAAAACTTTAAAATCCAGTGCTTCTCGGGGGACACATGAAGAGTTCTCATAATTGTTTGGTGACAGAAAGGCAGAGGAGGATGAATAAGCTGGATCAAATTAAAAGTCAGCCACTCACAGACGGCACTCCGTTATAAGAGCAACCCACACTGGAAGGATAAAATGAACTTTATTGATCCCTGAGGGTAGAATTAGGTCACGGCTCCGGTGGAAGTACAGAGGTGTAGGCTGGGAAAAACAAGGAGAGACGGTGTCAAAGAAACATCAATTAAAACACAATACCAAGAGAAGAATGGTCTGCTGGGACTGAAGCTGACAGACAGTGTGTGTCTCTTCCTCTGAGAAATGACCAACAACACAAAGTCTTAACACAAAATGACGAGCGACACCTGAACTGTTCACAAACAAACTCTCAGCAAACGTCTGCGTGTGAACAAACTGACTGCAGGAAAAAACAACATCAGAGTCGACACTCTGACCTTCTCTTCCTGCCTACGTCCAACTCCTGCAGACAGGATGATGTCCACCATCTTGATCATGACCCCCCTCCGTATGTCATCTGTGCTGACGGACCAAAACCTCCCACCACAAACACACACACATAAACACACACTGAATCATGGGTAACCAGAGGACAGATTGGAAAAGAGAGAAAGAGGAAGCAGCTCTGTTTACTCAGGAAGAGGAAATCTGATTTCACTGTCTGATTTTGAAACATAAGATGACTTAATTCAGACAAAGACATCTTCAGTGTTCAAATCTGCACTTCAGCTGTGAGCTGGCCACGCAGACAGCTCAGGGTACCAGAGGAGAAGAGGAAATCCGATCAGATAAGAGAATAGATGGAGACATGTCGGCAACGAGGACCATCAGTAGACGGACCAGTCTATCACCTGAAAGCTAGGACTCGGAGTTATGCCAAACTGGGAAATGTCGGACCTGAACCCGGCTTATGTTGCATCAGAATAATAAAAATAACGTCAACTGTTGAACACCAATGACGACTGCTCGTTAGTTACCACGGCTGCTAATATTAGCATTGATAATTTGCTGTCATCCTGTGCTCTGACCGTTCATTTCCTGATCGTCATTGTCTGATCACAGCCAGGTCTTATTGGATCCACTCGGGTATTACACATGTTAAACAGACTGGGGACCCACGGTATTAGAACAGGACCTGATCCCCGGATGCATCTAACCATCGGAAACATGGATCCGAACCTGTACGGGGGCCTGGTCAGCTCCCGGGTCCTGGGGTTCAGGTGCAGACCTCAAACATGATTACAAAACAGTTCTTACTCTTTCAGGCAAATGTAATTTATGTGACCCAAATGTAAAAATTGGCAAAATAATGATTGCTTTGCAAGGTCAATTTAATGGAAAAAAATTAGGAGAATTTTATCTTTTGTACTGAGACAGAAACAGAAATATAACAATTACAATATGGAGGAAACAGAAGGACATTGATGGGTAAATACATTTCCTGTGTTTATTCTGCCTCTGCAACAGAAAGAGATCTGAGTGGACTTTCTTTGGAACCAGCAAAAACATCTGAGTCAGACCTGATGAGATATATAAAACACAGCAATTAGACCCGGTCTGTGTCCCAGAGGGTTTTCACTGTTGGTGCAGAAGATGATGATCGAGTTTCTGGATGAACATGACCTGGAGCAAGAATCCTGAGAGGCTCACAGGACCTGACCTGGAACTGGATTACACTCTGGATCTGGACTGCACTAAAAAGGAAGACTTCTACATCCTGTCAGCGACGAGATAACGGAACAGAAACAAATGGATACAGGATAGAAGAGTTTTCATTGGAATTAATTACAAACTAAAAAACAACATTAAAATAATAATGTGTGTGTGTGTGTGTGTCAGAGTGTCAGTAAACAGTCTGAGAGGTGAATTATGGAGTCAGCATGAAAGATTAAACATGACGGGTCCACCCTGGAGACGAAGGAGGAAGAAGTCTCAGAGAAATGAATATTTATCGACAAGAGGCTTTATTGACACAGAGCGAGTTGACACTGTTGACACACAGGAGCAGATGGTCACTGCTCTGTGTGTGTGTGTGTGTGATGTGATCGATATCGTCTCATGCCTCACCGAGCGATGCAACGCCGACGGATGCAAAGTAAGAAACACAGGAAAATCGAAGCAGACAGTAGTGACGTGTCGCTCCGTCACTCGATGGTCAGGACAGATTCCACCTGACAGTGTGTTTATACGTTAGTGACAGGAAGTAGAAAGACAGGATTAGTACAGCTGAACGATCTCATCCACCATGTTGCCTCTGCTGTCGTTTAACTTATGCATGAGAACAGAAAGTCATATAAATTATAGCTGCAAGGAGCAAAATGGTGACCTGGCTTGAGTCTAGAATGTGCAGGGAAATCTGAAGGGAAAAGGGGCTCCAGTGGTCCCCTCAGTTTCTGCAGTGATCTCTGACGGCTTGAAATCAGCGCTGGTGCCTTTCACTTTTGCTCAGGTTTTTCCTGCCAACATGGCGGTGTAAACAAACCGAGTCACGTGACAACCGGAGCTCTATAGTGTGCAGGTGAGGCATTAAGGGGACATCAGTAAATTGTAGCTACAGCAAATAATCTGGGTTACAGTCTGTGCACTGATCTGTTTTATTTAGTTTCTCTGAGACTTACCAAGCAAATTAATCAGGAAACGCTTTCCACCAAACAAAACTGTTGTCAGTTTGTGACAGTCGCTTGTATGACAGGAATGACTCTGACAGATAATAAAACATGATTTATTTCCAACTGTCGTCATCACTGAAACCAACAATAACTCAGAGCCCAATCCAGTGCTGTGTAAAACTGAGCCGTTGGTATGTTTAATTATGCCATTTACATCATATTATGTTTGACAAATGCACTTCCATTACATCATTTTATAATTTATTACAGAATGTCTTCAGGGCCAAAATAATTGCTTTTACAAGTGTAAACACTGGTGTGGAGCAAGTGCCATTCCCATTCAGCTTTTTGTATCTGATAATGTAAATACATGGAAGTAAAGAGGAATCCCAGCTTTTAAAGGGAGACAAAAGAGAAGGAAGAAATGAGGAGAATAAGAGAAAGCAGGTCAGAGACACAGAGAAGAAGTTAAACAAACAACCTGAGATTTCTACATGGAAAGACAAAGAGAAGAGGAGCAGAGATAAGGAGAGAGCGAAGCGAGTTCACTGTTGTCTCTTAAGTTCCTCTGGAGTGAGAGTTATTGATCGACAGCAGGACTGACGGACAGATCCAGAGCTGATCTCAAACCCACGTCTTCAGTCCGCGGTGGTCTCCTCGTCCCGCTGAGACGCCGTCCCCGGCGCCCCCTCAGGCTCTATCTCTGTAGCGTCACATTATCCTCCCGCTATAAATCATTTGGACACAGCTGGTGAAATGAACATGACTTAGCACTCTGCACTATTCTCGAGGAACGCCAACAAGTGTCTGAATCAAAGCCAACACGACTTCTTCCCATACCAACACACATAGCTAAGTAATGAGCCACTCGAGAACTCGTTTCTCAGGGATTTTACAGCAGCCGAGAGCAGTTGTCAGGCTGCTCTTCTCTTAAAATGCATGTAGAGCAGCGAGGCTCTTCACTGGAACCAGCTCTGAGTGAAGTAAACAGCATTCAAACAGCAGGATGTTTAGATTACATTGAAACCTTTAAGGAGGTTACGATCTTTTTTGTCATGTCTGCAACCAGCTGTTATCACCTGAGCTGCTGAGAGCTTCACAAACCCTTTCATACCAGTGTTTCAAAAGCTCCGTCTCTGCTCCAGCATCTACCTGTAGCCTCTGAGCTCTGTGAGGTCAGAGCTTAGATACCAAACATTAACACTGCACATATTCTACATTCACATAACTGTCCATCCCATGTGAGCTGCCTGACAGAACTAATAATAGAAAACAGCATTTAGATCACATGACGTTATAAACAGGCGGAGGAGCACCAGTGCCGACACCTACAGGTGATCATCGCCCTCCAAAAACTGATTTTCACCCAGTTTGTGTACGTCTACAGCTGCTTTTATCTGGTTCAGATCATCATAATGTGCAAGTACACACAACTTACAGTCTGTGGTAACAGCAGAAGAGTCTTTGTGAAATTTTAATGTTTCTTGTAAAAGAATAATCAAAGCCAAAGAAGCGTTTGCAGTTTGAATATTCTCTATTTTTAAATCACGAGTTAAATCATGATTATGATGAGCTTTTCCCCCAAAGAACTGAGTCTGGTAATAAAACTCTTTTAACCAGCGTCAGTGAAATGTCCTTTAGACAAAGAGGTGCAGAAACTCACCACTTAATCTGGTAGAAAACTCAATAGCTCCAGTAGTTTTTTTTTATGGCAGCATCTGGAATACACTTGTCTGATTTCCCAGTGTGGACTCTGGAAACACAGCAGTTTTAACATGTGTTTGGTTTGTACTGTGTGTGTCCATTGATGCAACATTCTGCGATATACGAATACATTTCAAATCCAGTCAAACTCTCACCACATTGAAGAAAACTCTCCTCTGATACCAGTTATGAGATTCTCAAACCAACAACAAGTTTAAAAACATGTAAAATATCAATAATATCAGTTTTGCAAATCTCTTCGAACCAAACCCCCACAGGCCTCATAGTTAAGAAACTTTGGTGTAAAACAGCATTCAGACAATAGGATATTAAAATCCTGAAACCCATGACATATAAACTTCAGAGACGTCACACTTGACAAACATTCAGCTGAAACCAGTAGTTAGAGCACAGGATATTAAAACTGCATGCAACACTAAAGCTACATATGAAATTCTTTGAGGGAGCATTTAGACTGTGAGACAGCAAAACTCTCGACTGGAAACGACACAAATAAAAGTCTCAACAACAGATTGGAGCCTGGGAAGCTTCTCAGCGTCTGATGTATGAGTTAGAAAAGGTTTCGCTGAAGATAAAGAGATCCAGAAAAGGTTAAGTAGCTTTTATTCCCTTTTGGCTTTTCATTATGAAAAGTTAAACCGTGCTTGACACATTTTTCTTCCAGACTAAAGAAACTCACCTCAGCAACATTTAGACTCTGTGGCATGAAAAGCTCACCGCTGAAATAAATAGAAGGATGGCATTTTCCATAATGATGCATAGACCATGAGCCTGCTGAGCACTGAAAGAACCTTCTCTGCTACAACATGGAAACCATCAGAGACTAAACTGAAACAAAGAACTGCTAAATTTGAACAAATGCTCCTGTAGTTCTTCATGTAGCATCAGAACTTTTCAATGAGAATGTGACAAAACAATTTTATCACATGATGATAGTGTATCGGTTTCATCTGTAATATTCATTGACCTTATTAAAGTACTTTTATTTAACCAAAAACATTACTGTATATCAGTACCAGACTCCATTGACAAAAACAGGGATTTTACTGGGAGCTGCTGGAATACCACTGCCTCCATCTGTTACTGTGTTTGTGTTATTGTTCGACTTTCAATGGTGGAAGAAGTAATCAGATACTTTACTGAAGTAAAAGTACCACACAGTAACACAAACACATACCCAAAACCATGGGGCCCAGGTTCAAAAATAATA
>BRZM01000323.1:0-15391 GCA_033238685.1 Lates japonicus
AGTGCTGAGCTGTCTCCATATCTAATCGGAGGTCACGCCACGCACACTTGGCTAAGAGGTGTCTCACTAAATTGTTTTTCTCTGTTCTTATCATTTCTAAATGCCATATTTTTCAGCAAGGTTTTCTCAGTCTCAAATTACTTTCTCGTGAGTGCGTGTCTGTGTGTGAGAGAGAAAAAAGTGAACAGGGAGGTGAAATTGAATTCCATTCATGGTCTGTCATCTCCTGAGTTCCAGATAGTGCGAGGAGAGAAAAAGAGTGTCTGCTGCGAGTGTGAAATTGTAGTATTTGTTTAGAGACGTTTGACAAACTGTTGGTTTTTTGTCTCTATTTGGGTCTGTTCCCGAGCCAACAGATATACTGTAAAATACTCCTGAGCAAAGAAACATGAAATGCAAGGCTGCCCTGTTTGTGTGGCTGGTTAGTAGAGTCGTCCAACCCTTTGGTCTGTCACATTAGATCTAAACCCCAAAACTGGCTGCTGTTTTTAGTCCTCAACATGGTGGGGTCTCTGACTCTTTAATTCACACCTTGGACCTCCTGAAAACCTCAAAATAAGATTTGTGTCGGTGTCTGAAATGTCGAAATGTTAAAAGGTGAGGAGCAGCACGGAAAATGTGGCTGACAGTGACAACTAATGTACATTTATATCTTGTTGGTGCTGCAGTGTGCAAATTATAAATACAGACTAACTATTTTAACCTCTGTTGCTCTGCTACTCCACTCCACATAATAGATTTACAATAGACCAGTCACGATGCAAAATAAGTCTTTATTACAATCTATAACAAAGTAAATTTTGGAAATCTTGACATTTTGAAACATGTTTTTAAATGTTGTCAGTATTATTACTTTTCATGACATCAAATATGTATATTTGTTTGGTGTTGTTTTGTAGCCACTTGAATTGAATGGCTGACATAGGTGTACTCTGTTTTGTGCATGTATATAACTGTATGTCTATGTAAATCTATAAATATTCTGTATTTTAAATCTACGTATACTGTGACACACATACATTATATTCGTTTAAGATATTCTCACAGCATGGGCCTCCTTAATTATCATGGCTTATTCCACACTGTAGTTATTCATGTATTGTCTCTTTGCATTCTCAGTTCAACCTGACAAAAATGTGTTTCCTCCACATATTACAGTTCAGTAGCTTCAGTAGCACTTCTGCCACCTGTTTATTAGTGTCAGAGCACTGTAAGACAAGGTCTCCGGATTATGTCCATCTGTAATAAACGTGATGAAGTAGGAGTGTTCACTCTCACTGGGATGAACTGCCAGGTTTTGTCTCTAGAGGCTCATGTAGTTGTAGTATGACTCACACAGACAGACACAATGAGACACAGCATCATGCTGACTCATTGAGAGCTCATTCAGAACATAAAATATAACCACATGTTAGTTGTAAAGATGAAATCATCAGAATAGATTGCAAATGTGCCACTCTTACAGTCATTTGAATAACTGGGTCATTTTTAATGTGTTTGTCTTTGTTTCCCAGCTAACAAACGCTGCCACCTGCATTGCCAATCCAAGGAGACAGGAGATGTGGTCTTCATGCAGAGAATGGTCCTTGATGGCACACGCTGCTCATACAAGGACCCGCACAGTGTGTGTGTGCGTGGAGAGTGCGAGGTGAGTGGCATTACATGTGCATATGAGAGCAAGAGAGCTGTGTGTGTTCAGATGTACATGCGTTGATCTTTCCATGTCTTCATGAACAGAAAGTGGGCTGCGACGGTGTGGTCGGCTCCTCAAAGCAGGACGACAAGTGTGGAGTGTGTGGAGGCGACAACTCCAGCTGCAAAACCTTCAAAGACACCATCACACGTACTGCTAAAAAACAAGGTAAACACACACAGTCACAATAACCTTAATCTACATATGGGACAGGCATGACTTGGTTCCATTAGTGTAGCAGCTGTCTGTCATGCTGGTGAGTACAGCATAAATAGTTGGCCAGTGTCCTTTGTTTATAAATTGGACCCTTCTCCTTCTGTATTTACTTATGTTTAGCTAAACATCGCCCTCTAGAGGAAGATTTGTAACACTGTCCAAACCTCAAGGTGATTTGAGTTGACATGTTGCCATGTGAGTAAGGCAATGCCAAGACATTACGTCAAGCCCTCAGTCTGTGAGCTAACGTTTATAAGTATATTATCTAACTCTTGACGTCGGGACAGGCCTAGATTATAACACCAAAAATTCCCAGAATCAGATGTTTATTCTGGATGAAAATCGCCTGGCTGCAGGGATTTTAACTAGAGAGCAGGTATGCTTGATTGAACTTACTAAGAGCTCTTTAGTGGATTAGCTGAGACTCTTTTTCAGGAAACCGTAAAACAAGCTTTTGATGATGTTGGAGTCATGAACCAGATGTGCGTTTCATTTTAGGTTTCCTCAAGGTTCTTGAAATCCCCAGAGGAGCCAGACACCTGCTGATTCAAGAGCTGAAAGCAACTTCACACATCTTAGGTATCTGACACTCGACACTCGACTCCTTAACATTTGGGTATGTTTAAATCCTTGTATTTGTGAGTTATACAAGCATAATCAATGTATATTTTATCACACATCTACAGCTGTGAAGAATGTGGCATCTGGACTGTTTTTCTTAAATGGGGACAATGAATACCCAAAATCCCACTCAGTCATAGAGAAGGGAGTGGAATGGGAATATGAGAACGACAACGACAAGGAGACCCTTCAGACCACTGGCCCTCTCAGACATGGAATTCTTATCATGGTAATAAATGAAGATGGTGGTGACTTTGGTTGGACATTTTCTGCACATTAAATGATCTCAATTATAAAGTTATCTACAGGTTTCAGTAAGGTGTATCACTTGTTTTATGACGATCTTTCTGTTTGCAGATGAAATTACATGGCGATGAGGATGTGAATTTGTCCTATAAGTACATGATGAACATGGACAGTGACTCAGCCATTCAGAACAACATGCTGGTAGAAGACAGTGCCTATGAGTGGGCCCCAAAGAGATGGTCTTACTGCTCCAAGCCCTGTGGTGGAGGTACAGTAGAGCAAGAAAAATATTTGTTGTGAAACTGTTGTATCTCTGAGATCACCTGTGTGCATTTTGAGTGCCTATGTTTATGTGTTTGTGCTTACATTTTTTACATTTTCTATTCCATCATGCCATAGGGAAGCAGTATCTGAGATACGGCTGCAGAAGAAAAGTTGACAGCAAGATGGTCCACAAGAGTTTCTGTAACAAGTCCAACATGAAGCCTAGAGGAGACACCAGAGACTGCAACCAGAAGCCCTGTCCTCCACCCATGTATGCATTGCATTATATGTCACCAGCTGCAAAAACAAAACAGAAGGAATCTGACTGCAATTTGATACAGACAACTTTAGGCTTTTTCTTCATTCCATCAGCCCTCTTTTTTTCTCCTCTGACATTGTTTACTTCAGAAATTTGACATTTCAAATGCCCTCAGAACTCTTGTTTCTCTCTTTCCTGTGATATTCTCCAGTTGGGTGACAGGGGAGTGGCAGAACTGCAGCAAACCATGTGGAAAGACAGGCATGCAAATACGCTCAGTCAGCTGTGTCCAGCCGTCAGACGACAACACCACACGTTCCATCCACAACAAACACTGCAACGACGACCGGCCTGAGTCCCGCAGACCCTGCAACCGACACCCCTGTCCCACCCAGTGGAGAGTCGGACCGTGGTCACAGGTGCGCGGGCTGAACATGGTTCGACAGGGCATTTCAAAAATGAAACTGAAGTAGAAAACAACATTTAAGCAATACGATTTTTGCATGGGAATACTTGTAGTGATATTTTGTGTTGAAGCCAAACAGGTGGCATTCTTGTCAGACATTCAGGGTTTTAAATATCACAAGACTTCCTCAGAACTGTATTCTTGGCAGGTCTGACAAGCCTCTGAGATTTTGTGAACATGAAAATATTTTTATCCACATTTACCAAGTTTTTGTTAAGTGAGTTGGTCTGTGTTAATGTCCTTTATCTCCAGTGCTCAGTGACATGTGGTAATGGGACCCAGCAGAGGCAGGCTCTGTGCCACACCAGGGACAACACCATCGGCCTGTGTCTGGACAGCAAGCCGGACACCATCAGAGTCTGTCGCATGGATCCATGTCCCAGTGAGTTCTCCATCCATGCATAGCCTGCCAGGGCAAACTGTACTATGCTGAAGTAGACACTCAAATTTATTTAATTGCCCAAATATGTCAGGCAGAATTTGGGGGGAATCTAAAACCTGATACACTGCACAGAAATCTAGGACATCTAGATCTTATTTGACAGAATGGCACAGCTATTAAAAAAAAAAAAAAAGTTTTAGGTTTGAATGTTGCACTCAATGTAAAGATCACATAGCTTAAATTAGGAGCTGGAGCAAACTGATACTGAATATATAATGTATGTGATACTGTCGGACAGTGTGGAATAAGATGAGGGGGGCGATACTAAACTTATCAGCAAATAGACTGTGACATCAGCACAGGAGCAGAGAAGGATATGTGATCAGACAAAAAAAATAAATACATCAACCATTAAAAGAGTTCCCTTCTCACTTTAAGAACTCCATCACTCTCTCTTCTCCTGTCTTTGCAGAGGGCTCATCAGACCTCAACAAGAACGGCAACATCCTGATCCAGTGGCTGTCTCGCCCCAACCCCAACTTCCCGAAGATCTCCTCACGTAAAACCTCCCTCTATAGTTCCCAGCCTGGCCTCCACAGCGGCAGCCGCAGCTGCATGTCTGTCCTCTGCTGGGCCCTGCCCATCTCTGTCCTCCTGTCTCTGCAGGGCCGGCCCCGGCTGGCCCCCTGACCCGCCCCTCCCCCACGCCCCATGCCTGTGCCCACGCCCGTGAGCGAGCGGCAAAGCTTTTGCTTCTCTTTTGGGGGGGGGGGATGTTGTCTCTCTCTCTGTGTGTCTGAGACAGCTCTGACTGGGGGGAGGTCTCTGGCTCCTGTGTGCGCTAGTTGGTTCTCTCTTGCTCTGTCTCTCTCTCTTATCTCTCTCTCTCCTTTGTGGAGCATTGTGTTGTAACCGCTGGCCAGTCGAAAACTCAAAAGATCAACAAAAAATTTGATGTGAAAAGGATTCGAAGTGGCAAGGCGAACAGGTTTTCAGTGACACCTCCTGAGACGTGTCGAGGAGCCGTTCATGTGTGAGGGACCCCCTCTGCATTTGGCGGCCATGTTTTGCGCGAGCTAGCTGCGTGTTGTCATGGGTTACCACTCCTGAGATGCAGCTGCGCTTTTTTCTTTTTCTAGCGCACTGTCATTGTCGGGAGAAACAGGTGTGAAAATAAACAGAAAAGGAATATAAATATCTATATAGAAAAAAAATTATTTAAAAAATATGAAAGCTTTATTGTGAATGTGATCTTGTCACAATGAGGACATCTTTGCTAAAGTGCTCATCTGACATCCTGGTTCCATTTGGGGATGAGAATGGTGTCTCATTCTATGTTCCATTCTCAGATTGACAGGAACTCAGCACAGGGACAGGAAGTGACATAGGTAAACCTTTTGATTTTTTTGGGGGGGGGGCGGGGGGGGGGTTGCTGTGAGATGAAGAATCTCGAATTAAAGGCTAATTGAAAAAAAAACAAAAAAAAACAGGGTAGTCTGACCGCTTGAGGTTGCTTCCCATTTCACCTCACCATCAGCCATCCTCTCTTTGACTGTTATACTAAAGTTCAATAAATGCAGCTTATTTGTGCTTGCAGACTTTAAACAAATACATCTATAAATATATTTGTATTTATATATACCTATAAATCTAAATCTATATGAGTAACAATAATATTAATAATGTTTTACCATGAATAAGCTGTAGCTTATTTGCCTAAAACCTTTGGACTGCTATTGATCGCTTAGATCCTTGACTGTTATGTGTATTTTTTTATTGATTTTACATGAATACAGATGAATATTTAACAAAGGTAAAGTGTTTAGGGGAAAGGGGTTAGACCTATATTATGCAGTGGACTGTATTTTCCATTTCAGATGGATCAGTGGTTTATCACGCTTCTTGTTTTCTTAAGGATAGATCACGCTTTGTCGCGTGATTTGCATCCATCACCTGTATGTGTATACGTGTGTGTGTGTGCGTTTGTGCGTGCGTGCATGCATTCGTGCGTGCACGTGAGTGTGTGGGCATGTGTGTGTGCGCGCATGTGAGCGAGTTAGTGTGTGTGTTGTGTGTCTGTGTATATGTGGATGGATGCATGTGTGTCTCGTGTGTAAGCTTGGATAAGTGAGTAAATGAACGGGTGAGTAAATGAGAAGTAGTCGTCTTGTTAATGAAAATGTGTTTGCGTGGTTGTGTGTGTGTAAGCTGCAAGCCATCATTCGGCTTTTACACATCGTAATCAGATACAGAAATACCTCATAAACTTTGATTTGAGCTATCTCGATGATTCATTTTATTTTGATGAACATTAACCACATGAACAATGCCTATCTTGGATTGAATGTAATGGCATTTATCTGTGAAAGAGATGGCTTTACTCATTCAAAGTTTCACCTGGTGAATAGAGGCAGCTCAAACCAACTTAACAAACTCACACCCGCCAACCATCAAACCTACTAAGGTGATGTTGGACCAATGTCCGACTTTTACTGGGAAGGGTTTGCATAAAGGGCCCAAGGCATCGCACATACGCATCTAGAAAAAAAACACTTCAGACTTGTCATTGTATTGTGATCACATAATTCTGTTAGGACTATGTAGCGAGCATCCAAGGTTTCTCCTGAGTTGGACCAGGAGACCAAGCTTCAGCACGAAGAAAAGCATACTGGTATACAACATTGAAAGGACTTTGTATTTAATAATGTTCAGGACTGTTATCTTTCTATAATATTCTATACTAAGGGTAACTGTTTTGTGGCTCACTGGGCTGGCTAACGCTTGGCTAATGCTGAAGAAACATTCAGATGGACCACGTGCACCGCGCCTATACGCACTTTGACTTATCAGGAAATTTTATTAATGTTTGTAAATGTTTCATATGACACTGAATGTGCTATCCAGTTTACATCATCATGGAATTATGTATTTTATTTAAACAGCAAATATCATTTATGTACTCTGTTTGTTTTTGTTTTGCTTTTTGTTTTTTGCTTCAGTTTTTTTCCAATCACAAAGACGACTGGTTGATTTCCAAACAGCGTCACCAAAGTGACTGTGAACTTGTAACTGATACAGTTGAAATTATTTCTTAAGAAGAATATATCTATATTGGAGCAGGGGCGTAAGTCCCATTGTTTCAGTTCACAGCCCCAACAGTGTGTTTGTACCAAAATGTTTAAAAAAGTGTGATCTTCTCTCTCACTAGGAATGTTCACCATTAGATTATCTGTCAGGAGAAAATGTCAAACACCAGGAGAACACGAAGATTATCAGCATTATATGTTACCCCGAATCAATGATGTGCACTGAAGCAAAGGTGTCAACAAGCTGCATGAGGCCAAAAGAAGTCAAAATTAGACATCAAACTGTTTATGGATGAAAATATTCACCTGAGACAAAGTTATATTTATACCACAAGACTGATGGTCTCCTTTTTCCATTTCTAGCTTTTTTTTTCTTGACCATCCCCACCGCCTTTAGCCTCTTCTCCCCTGCATCCTCTGCTAATGGTCTGGCTTTACTACTGTACTCTGCACGGTGTGGAACCAACACACACACACACATTTATGTACCAAATGTATAAACTAACATGCACACAGAGACTACTGCTAAATAATACACTAATACATTGTTGCATGTACTTCCACACATAAAGACATACCCCAGCAGTCTCACACATACACACCCCTACATAGTCTCTACCCCTGGCTGTGCCCAGTCTCAGCTCTCTGTTCTCTCTTTCACAGGCCAGCGTTGTCATGGAGACCGTTCCGTGTTCTGTCGAATGGAGGTGCTGAAGCGCTACTGCTCTCTACCGGACTACCAGCGCATTTGCTGCAAGTCCTGCAACAATGTGACCATCACAGAGCTTCTACCCAACTCCACCTCCAGATCCACCCCAATCACCTCTATCCGCCCCAGTGTCACAGTTCCTCCACCTACCAGCACCCTCAGCTCTGGCTTCACCACCATCCAACCCACCGAACCTGACATCACCACCATTTTAGCTCCCACCAGCCCGTGGACCATCACTCATCCTCCTACCTTCACCACTCCTGTCCCTCATTCCACCCAAACCCCGCTCAACACCACAGACGTGATTACACCTCATTTGTCGGCTGCTACCAGTGCTCCTGTCTACCCTACCACCTTTTCCATGGCAACCACCTCAATTATTACAACCTCTCCCAGTACTACTGCTCGTCCCCTGCCTCTGCCTATCCCAGACGTAGATGACAGCACAGATCCACAGTTACAGAGCACTACAAATGCTCTAACAACATCTGGTATGATAACTACCATAGACTTTACAGCAGCCACCAGTCCAACAATCACAAATCCAGCTGAACATAGCACAAAAACAGACAGCCCGCTGAAACCCAAGCCCCAAAAGAATATTCCTTCAAAGAAAAACCCCAAAAAGGTGATTCCACCAAAGATCAATCCAAAAAAGAATATTGCACCAAAAAATACTACAAGAAAAGATGTTCCACCAAAGGTCAATCCCAAAATGAAAACAAATGCCTCTCCAAAAAAGAATACTTCTGTTAACAGCAATCCCAAAAAGAATGCACCAGAAAAAACAAATCCCAAAAAGTCTACTCCGGCAAGCACTACTCCCAAAAAGACTCCTCAAATAAAGACTACTCCCAAAAAAAACTCCTCAAATAAAAAGTACTCTCAAAAAGACTCCTCCAGAAAAAACAACTCCCAAAAAGACTCCTCCAGAAAAAATGATGCCTAAAAAGATAACTCCAGCAAGCATTACTCCCAAAAAGATGTTTCCAGAAAAAACTACTCCCAAAAAGAATACTCCGGCAAGCACCACTCCCAAAAAGACGCTTCCAGAAAAAACAACTCCCAAAAAGAATATTCTGGCAAGCACTACTCCCAAAAAGACGTTTCCAGAAAAAACTACCCCCAAAAAGACTACTCCAGCAAGCACTACTCCCAAAAAGACGCTTCCAGAAAAAACTACTCCCAAAAAGAATACTCCGGCAAGCACCACTCCCAAAAAGACGCTTCCAGAAAAAACTACCCCCAAAAAGAATACTCTGGCAAGCACCACTCCCAAAAAGACGCTTCCAGAAAAAACTACTCCCAAAAAGACTCTTCCAGAAAAAACTGCTCCCAAAAAGACTACTCCGGCAAGCACCACTCCCAAAAAGATGCTTCCAGAAAAAACTACTCCCAAAAAGATTCCTCCAGAAAAAACAACTCCCAAAAAGACTCCTCCAGAAAAAACTACTACCAAAAAAAACTTCTCCAGTGAAGCTTACTCCTGAGAAAAAACCCAAACCCTTGCTCAAAAAGGAGGTTCCACCAAAGGCCAGCCCCAAAAAAATCACACAGCCAAAGACAAAAGTAACAAAACAAACTCAGACCAAGACAAACCACAAAAAGAACTCAAAGCCCACAGACTCACATGCCAAGGTCAATCAGAGTAAGGGCACAGTGAAAAAGACTAATCCGAAGAAGAAAACACTTGAAACGTCTTTCTATTACACCATAGCTCCCTCTCCCTATACAAGCCCAGAACCATCAAGAGAATACTTTTCTCCCACTGTCTCCTCTAGCACTAGTGTCTATGATCCAGCACCTTTTCCTGAGTCAACAGTCAACGTCACGTTCATCAGTAACAACACAGAGGCTACAGAAGAAACTCCAATTTGGTACTATGACAGCACAGACACCGCAGCAGTAACACCCAGCACTTTTGATGATCTCGTAACACTCACCACTACTACTCAGTTTGATGACATCACAATGCCCAGTGGAACCATGCCGTATGGTGCTGTCCCAATGACCAGCAGCGGTGACATCACAGTAACCAGCGGGACCATTATCAGCGGTGATGACATCACAGTGTCCTACAGCAACGTGGGAGTGGTCAGTGACACCATGGTGCTGGACGACGGTCTCACCATGGTGATCCCGACCATAAACAGCGATGATATGATGGATCTCGCCTCCACACCTTGGCTGGACCTGTCCGAGTACATCCCCGTGAGCATTCCCACGACAACCCCAGACCCCATCACCCCCTCACCTTCCACCACCTTCGCTCCAACGACAGAAAAAGCTGTCATCACAACCACCATGGTCTCTACAGTGAGACCTCAGCGACGAGCAGAGGAGAACAGCGAGAACAACTCCATTGATGTCTTGTACAATAGGGTCGTCGGCGTAGACAATGACATTTCTCAGAACAACCTGATCCCAAAGCGCCGGGTCAACCTCAGAGAACGAACCAGGAACAAACGCATTCAGGAGCTTCTGGAGGAGAAACGGAACTTTCTCCTCAGGATGAAGAGAGGCCATGCGGCACAATAGACCAAGCCTTCTCATTTCTCTTATAGAGATCTTTACAGACTTTTGTAAGAGTTGTTTAAACCCCTCTGTGAACTGCCATGATGCTTTCTGTCAGGCCTCTCCACAAAAAAACAAACTCTCTGTCATATCACTATCATGACAATCAGGACTGCTGCAGAAAGAAAATATCATGGCCAAATGTTTGAACAGTTGCTTTGAATAAAGCAAAGCCCTTCAGAGTACAGACTGTTGCAGATTTGAAGCAAATCGCCTCGCCTGTGTAAACACAATAATGAGAAACAGAAGGGATGAAAAGTGTACATCCAGTTTGACCAGCACTTTACAAAGCCAAGCTTTTATCCCTCTAAACCACCCACAGTCTTGTTTGAGGATTCACTCAACGGATGATGTAGATAAGATGTAATGTAGTTTGTAAAATGGTATTATCCATACTGGCACTTATGGAGGAACAAAATCTACAACCTAGAATCCAAATCTCCATCTGATATTATATTACAGCCCAGGACTGCAGCTCATTTCCCCCAAACAGATATGAATACCTCTCAGCTCCCTAATAACAGCTACTGTAGCACAAAATTAAAATGTGTCCTTGTTAAGTGGCCAGCACTCTGAATACCCTATACACACACGCAGCAAATTGGAGTTTTTGGAGGCCTGAGGGCAATATGGTAATGCCAAACAATCAGAAAGTCAAAGTTTCCTTTTGGTTTAATAGCATCGTGAAAGTTTACACTGCTTGGATCGTGTTGCCTTTTCCAAAGCAAACAGTCTCTCTGACTGCACAAGGGTCTTTCATCTCTCAGGAAGTTTAGATACATTGTGGAAGTCTGGTGAGGGACATTGCCACACTTGGTGCTTCCTGGATTTTAATTATATTTTTGATATCTCGCTAAGCTAAAATTATTGAAGAGAAAAAAATATTTTGATTGCGTTTTTTTGTTGTTGTTTTTCTTTTTCAACGGTCAGTCAAGTATGGTGCTTTTTTTGACAGCAATGTCCCTCATGTGTTCATTTATGTACAAAAAATACAAAATGCAACAAAAATATAAGAAGCCTGTTTGTATTAAACGTATCCACATAGAAGCTTTGAGGGCCAGTATATTTTCTTTTCTAAAAGTTTTATTATTGGTACATCTCTAACTTGCAACTGCCAAAGCACCTACGGATCTTTCTGTACGATATCTGTACATATGAAAAAGAACTTAATGTTTAATATTTATTAAAGTTTAAGTGCCTGTGGAATTTTGCAAACTGTCAGTGTGAGTGTGATTTTGTTCCAGTGACAACATGCTGCTGTTCTTTATCTCTTCAGTCATAAGCAGTAGTTGTTATGTCACTCGGTCAATCCTGATATGTGGGACACAGCTACTGTGAGCCTGACAGCTGCAACAGTTTGAGGTTAACTCAGTGATGTAAGACTTTGCAGCTTCTGATCCAGTTTGTACCAGTTAAGCAACAATCTCATCAAATTATCTATAGCATACTTACAACCATTCCTTTGTTCTATATTTAACTTACAGCTCCAGAGTAATGCAGTATCTGGCACACAGGGGGAGACAGAGCACATGTGTTCATGTTTACTGTAATCACTCACACCAGCCTTTTCTATTGCCTTTCTTTATCTTGACAGCAGGGTCAGGGCACAGCCGTCTTTGGACTGTCAAATCCAAAGTATAAAGTCATCGATTGTTAAAACAGAGTCTAATATATAAGATAAGCTCAGCCTCTTCATTGTTGATAGAACAGGTCCAGCACATGAGTCAGCATGACTGTACAAAGGAAATGACTAGGCTAAATATTCCTACACAGGGTTAAAACAATAGTGAAAATTGTTCACAGTGAGGTCTGGATAATGTTTCTGAGAAAATATGTTGCCATTGATTTTTTTTAAATTTAATTTCATTCACTTTAAGCACTTAAGGATTTCATTATCCTGTGTTGTATTCGAGTGGCAGTTAACCAAGGCGTTTGCAAATAAAACCCAAACTATGTGCACGGCTAGATAGCACTCAGAGTAAGAGGGGAAATACAACAGCTGTATTGCTATGGGTAGAATTGGTTGTTAACACATTTAATGGGATTACCAACGGCACTGGAAATATACCATCATTCTGCACTCATTAAATTAGACTTCATATCTAACTTCATGTGGTTACACTCAGATTGATTCTGTGAGAAATGTTGAGTCACTGCAGTCACACTCTGGTTTATTGACATTTGCATTCTTTAAATATGCCAGATTCAACACTTTGAGAGAAAAACAAACATGAGGAAGAGCATTTTTCAGATTCCCAAGATATGCAAGAATTCAAGTTGACCCTTAATTGTTTACATCTTTCATAAACCAATCCGATGTTTTTTGGTTTTTTTGTTTGTTTGGTTTTTTTTTTGTTCTTCTTTTCCCATTTTGGTTGTTTTCCCAGACTGGTCTTTAACTGGCCTCGATATGGTACGACACTACTCTTGTTACGGTACTTAAAGGTTCCACTGTGTCTGTCAATACCTCTAAACAACACTGACTGGCATCAGAATATTAGATTACTCATAAATTCTTGTCTAATGTTGCACAGCAAATTAGGACTGCATGGTCAAAAACACTGTCAGCTACCAATTTTTCCCACTGGGAGACAAACAAAAAATATAGTGTACATATGACCAAACAACACAAGGAAATAAAACACTAAGATCTGAGGTTTGGTACCCACCAAGATCAGTACCTTCCTGTGTGTTGAGGTGAAGTGAGTCCAAAATAAATAAAGAGGAATTTTGTATACAGTAGGGGATAGTAGTCAATATTTGTTGACCTTTGAATTAACTGCTAAGCTTGTTAAGTTATTCAGACCAATAAATCATTGGAAATGAAGCAGAAATGAAAAGGCAATTTTGAAAGAGATGCAAATGGTTCAAAGCAAAGTCACTTTAACCTGGTGAACTATGCAGAAAACAAAAACGCACAAGTAGGGAAGAGTGTGATATAATTAGAAATAATCATAATGAAAAACACATTGTGAGGCTCATCAATTGGATCCTGGTCTTATGAAATTGGGTTTGCCTTTAGACACAGTTGTGTTAGAACTGGAGCCTTCTTTGTAACACAAGCTCTCCTGACTCATTTTGGATAATTTAACATTTATGCTTTGTACTCAAAACAAGTGGTAAAATAATTGTAACAATTTACAGGTCATTCAGTAGCCCTACAATTAGAGCCAGGTTATAACTATGATGATTTTTGTTTTCTGGTGACATTTGGAGCTGAAGTTTGTGGTCTGCTAGATATATTATTTTACAGCTGATGCAATATTATAGCATTACAAATGTATTTATGCAGGGTGGTTGTATTGGATTACAGTATATTGCACTGTGCTATCGTATTTTGCCCACCCCATGTGATTTAATTGTTTTCCCAATAATATTTCAAAACAGCTTCTTGGAAGAAGTGAGGAAACTCTCCCCTCTGCCCTTCAGGTGATGACTATATGACCGTTTCTCAGAATCCATCTGGCAGCTGGAAGCTCAGTGATAAAAATCAATAACCAGGCTCAACAATCAGAGCCTTTCCATTTATCCATCCTTCAAGTGTCCACCTCTCTCTACCTACACAGTGAAGCTTTTATCAGCCATAAAATATAAGTGTCCTCCCGCATCAATTTAATTGTTATTGAACCTATAAATGGATAAGAACAAGAGGTTCAAGACAGAGAGAATAGTTACGCTGTTAAGTATTTAACCCTCGTTTTGCCTTCTCTTGAAATAATGGGGCAGGAAAAGCTCAGGTGTAAATCATGAAATGACTGATGGCTGAATTCCATTTAGCTGCTTCAGTTAAAGGGTCCTGGTATTACTCATGCAGGTTCACTAACACATTTCAAAAAGACAAAGGCATTGTTCATGTTATTAGATACACCTGTGCTTTTTCTACTGTGACAAGTCAACACGACCATTGTGGAAAGAGGCCTGTTTATGTATAATGTCAATTACTCATATGAAGATGTGATTATTTTTTAAATGTTTTACAGATTCTTTTCTTTTAGATGCATGTTCTGCAGTGGGCAGGACTTCCTGATGGTGGTCAGCTATTTCCCTGTAAACACAGACAGCAACAAATACAAATGCCAGCATAACTGGTGTTTAATCTTGTGTTTGTTGTTCCTTTCGTGAATTTACATCCTGCTGCCTGATTTAGAATTGAAGCCTGGTTGATGTTGTGCATGGTGTTTGTCATTAGCAGAAAGCACATTGATGAATGCAGTCAGTGTGGTGCCCTAGAATCTCTTAAGACTGTAACTGAACTACACCACGTGCCAGAGTGTGCATGTGTGTGAGTTCATGTGTCTGTGTGTGTGTGTGTTTGAGGCAAATTTAGCTCCCTGTGACTAGTCCATTAGAGATCCATAAAAAACAAGGAATCTTTTTATAGGTTGGATGCAAAGAAGATGTGACTCATCTGACTTATCAGGAGTCATGCTGCCCCCAACACATACACACACACACTCTCTCTCACTCAACTGAAAGCCTTTTTCCCCAGACACAAGAGCAGACTGTTGACTGATGGGTTTGAAGCAGGATGTTCCTGTATATAATATTTTAAATACACACTATTATCTTTATTGTTTAAGAAACTCTGAAACATAATAGTGAGAAGAATAAATATTTTATGAAATGTTGAAGTTAAATCAGTAAAATTCAAATTTTCTGACCGTGGTCAGAAAGATCATGTTTGCTGTATTAAATTAATGCAGTTGTGATAAATATTTTACCCTTTGTTTACAAAACCCATAACTGAAATTCACTATTGAGTGGTCAGAGGCCTGAATCACCATGTGATTTAAGGCCATCCAGTAACACTCTAAACAACTCATGCTGTGTCAGAGAAACATGCTCTAATGAAAAGGAAATAACTGGAGGTTT
>BRZM01000323.1:17521-32408 GCA_033238685.1 Lates japonicus
CTCTGTGTTTTGTGAACTATGTATGAATAAATAAAAACAACCTTTTGATACTCTCGACCAAACTGTGTGATCAGTGTTTTTCTTCTAGCTATAACCTGTTCTTTCTTGCATGTGTAAACCCTGTGAAAATGAACTCCCCACTCTCCGCCTCTGCCGGTGCCAGGCGCCTGGAGTTTCTATGGTAACTGTTGTGGGATCCTGTGCTGGTAAACACAAAGTGTGGAGAAACACAAGCAGAGTGAAGATGACACTGCTGAACCTAAACACACAAGATGCAGGTCATCTGTCGTTGTAACTGGGACAACGAGATCTGCCTGCATGTCACAGAGAAAAGCATTATTATTACCTGAACTGTGACATTGCTGATTCACATGAATACATTTCAGTTCTACAAATAAAAGACAGTAATAAATGAAACTGGAAAAACAATTCTGAACACATATTATCTTCTATGATCAATGAGAGGTTGGAGGGGGTTTTGCCAAAAAAACACAAAACAACACATTGGATGCACTGGATGTAGTTGTAAATCTGCAACACTAGAGGGCAGGATTATACCATTCATCCCTCAGGTAAACACTTTACATAACCAACCCATCACACATTTTGTAGCCTCAAATCTCCCATAAGCAGTTCAGGCCCTTGCAGTACTGATGATATTGAAGTAACTCTGGGTGTGTAGTCATTTTCAACCCGATTTAAGGATCAGAGACCTGGTCCCAACAACACTAGCTGCACTGGCACTCAGATGATTTGGGCCTCCCTTCTTTCATTTTGTAACAGGAGTGTGAGGGAACCAGCAGAACTCACTGAGTATTTTGCTGCTTCCTGTTTCATTGTCATAGGTCATGGATAAACGCTCAGCTCACCCAGATTACAAAACAAAATATGTTTTATTATTCACCTGTAGTGGTATCTGTGCCATGCAGGTTTTGAGCCACTGAGACATTCAAAAGTTAAATTCAGAAACAATATGTATCTTTGCAGAGACAGTGCCTCAATCTGGTGCACTGTTTGCATCTGAATGAACTAGTTTCTTCAGAGGAAATAGTCCCCTTTTAAGATGCCTCCACTCCAATATACAGTGGAAGTAAAATGAATTTGTTTATGACGCTCACAACACTGAAAAAAGTATATTTGATGAGTAATTTAACAGCAACAGCACTTTCCAGAAACAAAACACACTGGGAACAATCTTTAGAGACAAATATATATTTTTTAAAAACTGTCAAAAAACCTCCAAAACTAACTCCATGAGTCAATACCACTACAGTAAGTGATAAAACATGTTAGTTGTAATTGGGTGAATTGACCATTTGAGATCAAACAGAAGATAAACATCACATTACAATAACACAGAAGAGACAAGTTGTTCCATTCCAACATGGTGGACAGTGAACATGTCCATGCTCGACTCTCTGCTGTTGATCACTGTGACTGCAGATCATTGAAAAGCCTTTGAATGATCCCGTTCCGCATTTCAGGGTTAGGGTTAGGGTCATGGGTGAAGAGTTGTTGACTTATATGTAGTTCAAGTGTAGTTACACTAAGCTGAGGTTCCTCTTCTCCAAAAGGAAATATGGCCTTTTTAGTTGAACATCTTAAATCAGATTTCTATTTTTAGTTGTTGTTTTCATAGTTTTTTAATTTAGTTTTAATCAAACCCTCCAGGTTAAACAAACTTGCCCAAACTGGACCTTTAAAACGTAAACATCCATGTGAGCTTACAGACCTTCACAGTTTCCATTTTGGCTGACAGCACTTCAACAACAGGGGATTATTATTAACAGTTTTGAGTGCTTTCTCTTTTGGTTCTACCAAATGCTGTGGCCTAGTTAACTCTGGCTGAATAGTTGGCTGTCTGATTGACTGACTAAACAGGTTCGCTACCTAGTTGGACTTTATTCACTGTCCCTGTGTTTCCATGTCCCCATATCTCAGCAACTACTTTGATAGCACAAAAAATGATGGGCTACACTACTGACCAAAAACTAATTTGTAATAAACCAGAGCTGTCCTGTAAAACAACTAACGAGAAAACTTAACGATGAACACAGACACGTGGACATAGTGGAAAACACGCCGGAACAATAGGGGGGAACATGAACATTGATGGTTCCAGTAAGAGTAAACCACCTTTTGTCACAGGAAAAGACAAGAGTCTCAAAGACTCCTATGCGGTAATGTGACTGTCAACTCTGTCTTTCTTTTCACACTTACCTCACCTAAAATGAGAGGCAAGGCCTACTGTTACTAACATGATAACCTGTCAAAACAGTAAAATAAACATCATCAAATATGCAAACATTTTTTGATACTTTGTTTCATTTAGTACAAAATTATTCAGAATCTCTGAAAATTCACACAAACTAAAATAACTGTCTTAATCTTGGTTGACTCCCCCTGCAGTGACTCAGTTTCATTTTTGTTACTGCCCTGTCTATGAGTTTAAAAAACATTTCTTTCTAATTACATGTATTTGTAAAACATCACTCCAATATTTAGCTTCACTATCTTTGAGGACAATTTATAACAACTTATAATAATTTTGACTGCTAACATATATGGAATTATCTAAACCATGTGGTGGAAACACAACCGCACTTGGGAACCACGCAAAGGAACAATCCTCTGAATGTCAAACGAAACTATCGTGTGCCCTTTCAACCTTCAGCACCAACTCAGCAACACGAAACCAAAGATCTCTGTAAAGCAGCCTGAGGCAATAGGTCACTTAAAATGCAGAGTTGGTCATATGAATAACCAACTGTCTTATACATAGAAGTCTTAACTTCATTGTGTAAAATGTACAAAATAATTTTGTGTAGACATTGACCAATCAGGACAAAGCAGCAGTGTCACCAGCTGAGAAAATAGATAAGTATTGTACTTTTGGGATACTTTAAACAGATGGAAATATTGTACTTTTTCTTCATTACATTTATTTTACATTTAGTTGGGGTTTTTTGTTGTTGTTGTTTTTGTTTTTTTCAAATTAAGATTCTAATTTGAAATGTGATAAGCTGAAGAAAACTGCTGTGACCTCTTACAACAATGGCAGAGAGTGCTTCAAGCCCCTAGTCACATTTCAGATGTCCTATATGAGCTGTGGTTAGTTTTACCAAAGAGTGATTTCCTCTCTAAACTTTTCAGACAGTCTCGTGATGCACAGGAAAATAGACAAAATGCAGAAAAAAATAAGAGAAAAGTCCAAAAACACTCATTTGTAAAGTGGAACTTATGTTTTTTCTCTTTCAACTCCTCCTTAATTATCTCACACAGATTTACATAATAACACTTTGAGGAGGATTGGAGCTCTAGTCTGGGAACTGGACTGACCTGATGAACTGTATATAAGTATCTAAACTGCCTCGACCAGCTAAAGCAGTAAAATGCTACTTCTAAATGAATGCATCAATATTTACAATTTAATCATTTAATAATATTATTTCTTAGCACAGTGAGTTTGACTCTGAGTCAGAGGATCTTGTTGCACATCATACCCCTCTCACTCCTCCCTACACTTCCTGTCTCTATCTCTACCACTGCTCTTAAATTAGGGCAACTTTTTTTTTTTTTTAAACAAATGCAGGACTTTTACTGAGAATGGTGTACTTTGACATATTTCCATTGGCACTTTTAAAGGATGTGAGTACTTCTTCCTCCACTGATATTGTGTACTGTAAATCTTCCCAATCCAGCAATCACACCATTCACTTTTTATTTCATCATAGCTTGTCTACTGCTCCTAAAAATTGCTTTTTAAATGAAATGAGAAGTGCAACCACACCAGGCTGTGTACCCAAAGTCTGCAGAGGAAGAGATTCTGCTGACGTTATTAGTTCCTGTCGGTTCACATGGTCACACTTTGTGGTGAAATTGCTTTTGGTGAAAAGATGCGCTGCCTCACAAAAAGGAAACATGAATTATTAAAGATAGTTGTTGTGGGTTGGTAATCCCCTCGCATGCCCAAACCTACTCTCACCCCTTCAACAGTTAATAGAGCAAATTACAGAAAAACCACCTTTTTCCATGAACCACATTCTAGTGGTCATACATGTACTGGACTGCAGTCGCCCGTTCTTTTGTTCCTGTGTCAGTGTGTGATGGAACAAGCTGTGCTTTACTGACGTGTGCTGGTGCAGTCTCCTGTCCCCGTTAAGTAAAACCCATGAAATATTGACTGAGGAGATGTATGAAAAATTCAAGCTTGCTAAGTGCAGACTGTCTGCCAGAATGAAAATGAAGTGTATCAGAGGTGCTGCTCTGTACCAACGGTCGTGTGATTTCTAAATCCCCCTGATAAGTCAACCAGAGAAATTCTCAATTCATGACTCACATTTTTATACACTCACATTTTTTGTGTTGTAATAGGTTTTAATGTGTTTTATAAGCTATTTCTTCTGACTGTGACTGTTTCTGGAGAAGCCACTTTTGCTGACCATGTGACTGTTGTTGTTTGGTCCATTCCATATGCAGCAATAGACGAAAGTCCCTTTCACTGTGCTTTACTCACAGGGAAGACCCCTGTGTCTTAAATTAGCACCACTTGGCCTTGACAGATTTTGAAAGAATTTGGAAATCTGTTTGGTGATATGCCAAGTGAAAATAACCAGAAGAAGATAGTAAAAGATGATATTTAAAAAATTAATCTAAGGATTTACACTTTCTGCAACTCTGTATCTCTAAATCTGATGATTTTTGAATGCATGCTCCCACACATTCACTAAACCTTTTCAAAACCCACTGGAAAAGCTTAAAATGCACTGTTCCTGTGCAAACAGTCAATTCACCCAGGCTACAATAAAACTGTATTTTCACACATACCCACGAAAATCCACACATAATAATAGTCTTGATTTTAATCACCTTGTTTTGAGATAACTATCTCTGTCCGCCCCCCAAGGAAGATAGAAATCTCAAAACTTGGGCAAGTAAAACCAAAACTATCAGTGTGGCTACAGATCACTGTAGATATACTGTCAGATAGAAAGTAATATGACAATACAGCAACCACATTCCTTTGCCTACAGAGTCCTCATTTCTTTTTTTATGTGTTTTCATGCGTTCCCTAATACCTTCCATGGCAAATGGTTTAGTACATTACAAGAAAGTATTTTATTTTATTATTTAAGTATTAAGATTTTCAGTATAATTGCAGTATTCTTCACACCCCGTCCTCCTTTTATTTCATTCCAGCTTTGTGGCCTGAATACAGAGGAAAACAGAAGAGTATCCAGAGGAGAAAAGGAGAAAAAAATATTATGATAGGATTTCTCTTTGTCCAGAAAAGTGAAAGAGGACATAAAACTGAAACTGACTTTAAGACCAAGCTTTCTGCTTAAACCAAGCATTTCCTTTCAAACCAGTGAGGACTGAACATGTCAGATCTCTGTGATGCTGTGTGTTAATATCAAATACACAATATTAATGAGGAAATGAAGATAAGAATCTATCACACAAGCCAGATATTAGTGATTTATTCAACACCACCAAATGTCACGACGACCACGCATCTTCAGTGGAAAGCAATGAAATTATACCTTCATTTTTTTTCCAAGCACTCACACATTTGATTTGGTGCTGAACATACTAAAGGTGTTAACCACTGTTGCACATAAAATACTCCAGAACCCGTCTTGCAAAGATCACAGCCCACACTTTGTGTTGCAATATATAAAATAGTCCACACGTATCTGAACTAATTTGATTTTAAAAATCCATCTGGAAACTTTTACCAAGTCAATCAGAGACACAGAGTAAGGATGATACTGACGATGCATCGACACGTAATTTGTCCTTTTTTTTCTTTTTTTTTAACTTCACTTGTGTGTTTTCTTTATTTTTTTGAACAACTCTATCCCCCCCCCCCCCCCCCCCCCGCATGTATTTATGTAATGCAGGTCGCACAGTTCATCTCAACAGGAAGACACAATTGCTACAGCTGTACTCATGTATAGGTTTACTGTGCTAAATTTACATTGCACATAGGCAGAAATGGGACATAGAAACACAAGTGTCATCATTTAACATAGATATTTTTTTTGATTTTGAACAGACTCATTTGTTTGGATTTTTTCTCTTTGTAATATCAAAAAAAAGAAAATATGCAAAATGTCCAAAAAGATTTGTCCATTAGTTGCATGACTATTTACACAAACAGTGTAAGTACTAGTTAGATGTAAAAGTTTGATTGTACATGGAGGTTTACACTTCCAATAAGTTACACTACTTTTTTAAATTCATTTTTATTTTTATTCTATTTTATACATTTTTATTCTCATATATAATGTCTACTGTATTTCTATAATGTAAAATCTGGTTATATTATTAATAATATGTAGGGGGCAACGGAGGAATACTTTTTTTTTTCCTTGTGGTTTTTTTTGAAGTTTCACTTTCCACTGGCAAAAAATTCCCTTGATCACAGGAAGGATGATGTATGCAGATCAAGAGTAGTATTTAAGGCTGCCCCTCAGCTTCAGTTCTTCACAGTGCTCCTGTCAACACATTCTTTGACACTAGCTTATTACTCTTTATATCATCTTCATCACAACCACCAAGACTTCTTCCAGCACCGGTGTCATCTTGACTAAAGAAGAAACCAACAATGTCCGGCATCATCAAAGTGTTTCTGCTCCTGGGCGCCATGGTCTGCCTCTCCAGAGCCCAATGTAAGTTTTTTATCCCATTTTCCATCATTTTACACTCCAATATAGACAGCATGAGATTTGTTTAGTTCACGCAAAACTATGATATATTTTGATCAATCTTGGTAAATGCAAGCTGGAATTCTGGCAGTCAAAAGAACTGGGATTAAATAAAATGTTTGTTTTTTTTTCCTTGTCTTCCTCTCCAGTGAATGAACCAGGACAGCAGTGTCTGTGTCAGCGTGTCAGGAACAAAATTGACAGGTCTGAAATAAAGGACATCCAGATCTACCCGGCAACCATCTTCTGTAACAAAGTGGAGATTGTGTAAGATGCACAAATTTTTTGTTTGTTTGTTTCTTGAGGATGGAACATCAAAAAGAGCACTCATGTAACTTTTTAAGGCAGATGGTAATCTCTGAAAACCACTACTACCTGCATGACTCATCTGAACTTGTCTTGATTGTCCATCTCAACAGTGTCACCGCTGGCAGAGGCCTTCGCTATTGCCTGAACCCCGAGCTGAGAGCAGTGAAAAGACTCCTGGCTAACATCATGTGAGTATACAGAGCCGAATCCAAGCCTTATCTCCAGAATACACAAACGACACACAGACGAAAGTCTTCTCCGCACTGTTGTGATGTGTCTAATTGTTTGTCCTTCTCATTTCATTGTCATTTCCAGAAAGAGCAAGAAAGTCTCCACCACAGTTGGACCCTCTTCCACCCCAGGCAGGACCAACACAGCTCACAACTGATCTCTTTAACTCCTGGATGAACAAGAAGCTTGTATGACCTCTGACCCCTCCCACCTTCGATGAATGTAGACGTAAAATGAGTGAAATTTTTTGTCTATTTATCTTCTATTTATACTGATGTGCACTTACAGTATATCTCCGTTCTTATTTCCTCTGATTTTTGTTTGTAAATAGATTTATGTGTTATAGTCTAAACCAAGTTTGTCCGCATTTTGATAACTTCAGTTTTTTTTTAATAAAAAAGAAAAATCAATAGAGCACTGAGTGATTGTTTTTTGCTTCAAGTCTGAGACTGCCAGAGCTGTGTCCTACATCAACAGTGCTATCTTGTGGTTCAGTTCTGTCAATGCATAAAATACAGTGTATGTGTCAGAGCACATATCCTGTGAGCTCACGGGGGCTCAGGTTGCAAAGCATGACATTTTAGAAGGAGTTACGCTCTAAGGCGTCATCTAGACACATTTAATGGGTGTTACCGGTACTTACATGTATTAGATAGTAGAAGACGCCAAAGCTGCAGGCAGACTCTGGGATTACAGGGTCAATAACCCGCCGACACCATGTGGTCCCGCTCAACTCTGACAGGGGCGGCTCAGCTCAGCTGAGTCTCATAGGCTGCAATCCTCTACACCCATCACACACACATACATGGGCTTTCATTTACTCCCTAGGGGTTTACCCTATCCTTAACCAGTACCAATACAATTATGTACTCAACCCCAGCTTTAACCTAATCTTTAACCAATGGGGGCCTGTTTATGTTCTCAAAAAAAGGAACTCAGTACGCATAATGCGACTGTGTGACCCCAAATATTACATCAAACCTAACTTTTTTATCAACTAACCAACCTAATACTGTACCTACCCATCTCAGTTTTGACATATAACATTTGAACTGTGTGTTTCCTTCACACGCTTGCTGGCATTGGTGCATATGAAAGGCTAAGACTTCACCATACTGTCATCCTGCACCACCACTTATTCGCATGCTGCGGGGCTTTAAGTTTCGGATCATCACTTCCGCCGGCTGCGTTGCCGGGTGCGTTCACTGACTGGTGCTGTTCGGGCGTCTCAGCTCTCTGTTTACTGTTTGCATGTCCAAAAGTCATGAATGAACCGGCCGCTGAGCAAACATACATCGTCCGTCCGTTCAGTCTGTCAAATCGGCGCCGCTTTGACAAAGAAATCTCTGCAGCTGTGGAGTAATCTCAACAGGAGAGGAGAAGAAATCTTGACAGGGTGAGGTGAGTGTTGCATGCATAACAAGCTTTTGTCCTTCATGTGAAACCTGCAAATGACTGACCACTGTTAAAAAAGACACATGCTGTACTGATAAGCAGAGGTTATTAAAGGAGTACCACTACTTAAATTATTTAAATAAACGATTTTTAAGTGTTATCGTTATTGTTGGAAAATATCCCCTCATCAGAATTATGTTTGTTATTATAATCACAGTTTGGACTTTCCTTTAAATGTTATTCCCGTATGACCATAGCGTGACTTCGGTTCCTGTTTTTGCAAGTCACTGTATCTGGCTTCACACAGTGCTGACGTGAACAGCAGATAGATGTCAGCTGTCTGCAAAGTAAACTAGTCCTGTACCAGAGAACACCACCGACTTAAATCTGCGAAATCTGAATTCGGGCAGAATTTGGGTGTAGGTTTTGCAGATTGCGGACGGTCTCATCATCGTTTATTTAAATGAGGGAGATGCAGGTGGATTCCAATGGAAAGTGAGTTCAGCCAAGGCTGATAAGGAGCTGATAAAAGATAGAAAGGTTCACCATAAGAGCAGAGGACTATAAAGGGAGGCTTCTTTCTATATTACACAATACAGAACAAACTGCAGAACAGGTTCCAGTCTATCAAACAAACAGTATTTCCTTAATTCCAAAAGCTTCATTTCCTTGTGAAACATGAGCCTGCTTTAGCTCAGAGTTTGGGCTGTTTTACTCTGCCTTAGAGAGAAGTAAAGGCTGGTATGTGAGGGTGACTCTGACATTAACTGATATTAATGACACTGCTGTAACTGGACCCACAGGTTCTATTTGGAGCAGGTCAGAAACAGAACACCATGTACTGTGAACAGTAAATAAGAAGCCTCTGATGTGTTTATTCTCTGACTTAACTATGGTTTGGCTAATAAAAACATGCATGCATTTACATCTCAACACGGCTCACATGTTGTTCTTGCGCTACGTGCTTTGCATCAATAGCACCAGGCCTTTCTCTCTTGTCTAATGACCCTGTACCACTGTGTGATGTCATATGATGAAGTGTTGAGGTTTGGAGTCCAAAGTCAAGCAGAGCTGACCTCCACACCATCAGCCCCCAGACTCTCTTGTGGTCATCCTCTCCGATCTGGTGTCAAAAATGGACTCAAGACAGGGAGACATTCCAGGTAATGGGGGAATTTAGATTTAGCAAATGAGCAGGTGATAAGCTTTACATCTTCTATCTTGTGAAATTATTGCCGGTTTTGATATCAGATATGGTTCCCATATGCAAGATTAAACACAGCTCTAACATGAATGTTTATTTCCATACTTCAGCGCTTGAGTCTAGCACATCGTCCGGACTCTTCTGTGCTTTGTCATCTCCTATTGGAATGACTCGGCGCAATATCAGCTATGATGAGCACATGGACGCCCCCATGCATTCTCCACCACCAGACCTGACTGTTAACATCTTATGGAAAGATCCCATCATCCCACAGCACAAGTTCAGAAATGCTAAAGAGGTGCTCTCCTGTTTGTTTGTGTTGCCTGAACCAGATTGTTTTGGAGATTATGTACTGTTTACCTGAACAAAATGCTGTTTGTTCTGGCTTGTGTGAAACCTGTTCTTGGATTGTCCGTACACATTTATGAGTTAATCTTAACAGTGTAAACTTGTGTTAATAGGAAGGTGAGAGCAGTGGGAAGTTGCTGACTTTTGAGGCGGCATCGCCAACCAAGTCCCCAGTGCCTGTGGTGAAAGCCAAAGCCACCACTTTAATGAGCTCACTTATGATCAGTAAGTTACCAAAAGTGATTAATTTTCATTTTGATAAATATCTAAAAATGCAAAGACTCAGATAAACAACCTTCAGAGCATCAGCAGGCTACAGTGGAGTGCAACACATTACAACACTGACTAATTTTATCTCCACCGCTGACTCTGTGCCCATCTTCACTTAGAGCAAACCCATGAGAACCTCCAGAGGTTTGAGCACCAAGCAGGGCTGACAGAAGCTGGGTATTCTCACCACAAGGGCCTCTCTGCTGAGGAGACCCGCTTTCACCGACTGGGTGACGGCACGCTGCCAGTGAGTATAAACAAATGGGAGGTATATGCCTTGATGTGTGCAGGAGAAGTGGTGAGTTTGTGCTTGTCCTCAGATAACTTAAAAGATAATCTCTTCACACCATAATGTGTGACTCATTTGTCAAAGGGCAGCACTACACAAGGTGGAAAAAAACAAAACACTCTCACTTACTGCTGGTTTAGGCCTAAATGAGTAGTCATCGCATACCTGATTTTTTTTTTTCTACACTCACTGAACTTTTGGCAAGATTAAGTCAATTATATTGCATCAGATTGGAGAAATTCAGTTTGGAAATATCACACAACCCCTGAAAATAATGTTGTCATGATCACAATGTGGTGCACAAACACTGAAAACAAGAATAATGTCTTCAAAATATAACTTGCACAAATAGCAAACAAAATTGGTGCTAAAAATTAACCAGTTGTAAGAATGAAGTATTGTGCTTTTTCTTTCATTCATGGAGGGTTATAGCAAAGACTGTTTTAGAAAGTCACAGACGAGGGCGCTGTGCACATGTATCCACCCCCCAACTGTGAGTGTTTGTAGCACAAAAGTTGTGTTCTTGTTGTGTCTAGATTTGTCCAGTTTCTCTGTCCACTTTGCCCCCAACCCCACCCTCCATGCTCACGTTCAACTTCCTGTCAGCAGATACTCACAAGTAAACATTGTGACCAATTGCTACTATAAGAATGACTGTCTGTGTTGTCACTTAAAATAAGCATAAGTATTAGTGAGAGAAATTATATGGCAGTAACATATTGCTGTAGCCTGGTGAGTGACTGCTTGCTAAATATGAAAAAACATCTTGGTAAACAAATTACGTAATCAGCTCTGTGCTGGTTCCATAAGATGGAGCTTCTATCAGCAGTGTTGCCAGGCAACGCCCTTAAATGAACCGAGCCCCCTTATTTTCTGAAATGGACCAATCAGCGAGCTCCTAACAAAACACAGACGTTTTAGAGGCCGACTGTGGTGTGAGCAGACGATACAGTCTGTGCTTTTGAGAAATAATACTCCCCTAACCTTCAAAAACAGCTAATTATGGACAAAATTAAGGAACCTATCGGACTGGAGCGTCAAAGAAAACGTATCATTAAAAGGTATGTCAAGAAGTTATTGTGTTAAACCAACAGAGTTTGTACATTCTGTCGAAATAGCAGGCCGTTAGCAAAGCAGCCTTGTCGGCTAGCTAGTAAAGCTGGCCTTCGAGCTAACCCCGGTAAACAACCTGATTCCTGTCAAACATTAAGTGGCATTTATCAGTCTCCGTCAGCTTTAGTAAAGTGTAAACTGTGGAGCTCATGGCTGAGCCAGAAGCAAAGAGAGTGGCGTGAACTGTAGGTGGCTAGATAATGTTAACTTACTATGTAGCCCGTTATGTTCATGCAGTAACTGTTATGTGGCAGTCCAGCCACAGTTAGCTTAGCCTACAAACGGTACTGCCCCGCTAAACGGTGAAATTGCTTAATATGAATGGAAGCTTCAGAGAGGGTAATTCATCAGAGACCTTTCCTATGACTGCATGAGATTTTTCTTTATATATCACACTTTTTAGGCAGCCATCGTGTCCCCATGTAACCTTAGCCTCTTGAGGGAAACTAGCCCCCGTTTGTGGCCTTCACATGTTATCACCTAGTTTCATAATAACATATGAGAGGCTTGTTCCGTTTGCTCTTTTACATTTATATTCATTTAAAACATTTTCTACATTAGCCACACGTTTGCCTCCATCGTACCTTTACTTTATAAAAATAGCAATTGTTTTATATAAAATACATGTGCCTCTCTGTAGTAAATATATGAGAGCGTCTATTGCAGACCTGAGGACATGATTTACCATGGGGCATGTTTTTAATTGCTTTTTTCCTGTATCAACTGCACATACCCCAAACTTAATAAATCACACAGAAACAGGTTTAAACTCTCAAAATGTTGTCGAGTCCTGATTTGGAGTGTTTTGGCTGAGGTCCAGCAGGGCTGGAGCAATGATGACATCCCAACAGGATACCGACCCAAATAATACACAGGGGATTAAAGGCCATGGGGGTACTCTGTGTTATTCAGTTGCACAGTAGCCACTGCCCTGAGCAGAATGCTGGAACACATGTATGACACTGATAGGAGTTTGGAAGAACGTCCAGCATATGGATGGGAATATGCCTGCATTGAATGGAGACTGAACACTGAAAACATTCTTCCAGTTATTACTGAAATAAATCTAAATCTTGAGGCAAGTATGGTTGAACATGTATTTAGTGTGTTAAAGCTATCAGGGTCTAACACTGGTTTTTGCGCAGTTATTGTCTGACTAGAAGAGGAAAACCACACCAGGTTACATTCACTTGGACTGGTGGTTTTGCAGGTGTTGCAGGTAGAGCAACCAGATGCGTGGGGGAGTTTTAAGTAACTGATATTCAGTGCAGTGTTTGCCTTTTAAGTAATACAACTTTTCAAGCTCAGAGCTTATGTTATGAAAGCTTATTTTGATGGTTAGTAATGATCTGGCTCATCATCAGATCGCTGTAATTGTATCGTGGAGTGGTCCTCTCTGTGTGTGTCTTTCCTTCTTTCTCTTTTCCCTCCTACATCTTATGGCCACAGGTGATAGGCTTTGAGGATCAGTGACGCACTATGTTGTTATCATTTTTGACTTGTGGGCCTAGAAAAACACTGCTGACCTTTTGCATTGTGTATTCAGGGAGCGTTTACTCTTTAAATAAGATCAATGTTGTGTCTCTGACACATCTGTCACCAACTGTGCTGACAATCTAACATGGACATGGGGGAAAAGTGTCACAACTTTGGTGTTTGTACAAGGTTTAAAGATGAACAACTAGTCAACTATGGTTTTTAGTATTAAGACTTTTTAAATTCACTTTCTAATGTACAGGGTTCTTCTGGATCAGTGGAGGACATTCCTTCATTGTTTGTTTGTCTAACTGCTTGTTTTTCCTGTCTGTGCAGCAGAAGTTGAGGAATGCTGGCGGGGACTTCAAGGAGGACAGGCTTACAACATCAGCACAATCCACCCCAAGTGGCACCCCTGTTGTCACCCCCTCCGTCACTCCCAGCGTCACCCCCTGCGTTAGTCCCCACACATCACCGGCTGTTAGTCGCAGGTAGGTAACATGCTGCTGAAATTATTAGCTCATATTATTAATTGACATAAGCCCAAAAGTGAAAATCATATGTTGAAATGAGTGGAACCAGACATCCTAATCATAATATGCTTCATTTCCCAACCTCATGTCATATGTCATGTCCCTCTTGTATTTACTTACATGCTCATTGCTTGGTGGGTCTACAGGAGCTGGTTCCAGCTGAGTCCTGCGCCTTTTCTTGCCATCCCAGACCTCAGTCCAAACCCCAGCACAGACATGGGAGGAAATGAAGGAGGAGGAGGAGAGAGGTGGAGCTTCTTTGGGACTCGGTCTGTGGTACAGAAGTCCCCCACTGACCCAGGCTCTGATACCAGCACGGGTGAGAGATCACGCACCTGGATATTGACCGCCAGGTGATTATTTAACATACTAATGTAATGCTGTCATGGTGTCCTGGATTACACCTGTACATCATTGCAGGAAGGTGAGAGAAGCTAAACCAATCAATGTTGTGAAAATCAAGACTTTCAGGGGTGTTAAAGTTACTCTTAAACCATGATAAGGTGATGATCCCTTTTTAAAACTAGATTTAGGTCATGAATGCTATGTACTGCTTCGCCTTCTCTCTGTAGGTTTTTTCTCTCTGTAGTCCTACTTGGCCTGCAAAAGTCCTCACTATGGATGGCAAACACCTTGGTGTAACAACCTCACAGGAGGACCCTCACACCGCGCCTCCCAAGATTGACATCCGGCATTGAGGCTAAGCGGGTGCCCCCACGGCCACACAAACTTAAACCTCGGATACTTTAACACCTTCTGGCTTTGAAACCAGACCAGCGTGTAGTTACACCTCTGTACCACATCCTCATTAGTTTTTTCCCCTCCATCTGGTTACCATTTGCTTCCTGCCTCTTCTGTCCTTGCTGCCTCCCAAACTCACTGAGGCTGGAGAGGAATGAGGACCACCTGTAGTATTAGGTCACCCCCGAGACAATGCTGCACCGTTACTCCTCCCAGTGGGCCTACCCAGATGGATTTCAGCAATACGTAACCGTTCAAGTACAATGAT